>JAVQJW010246801.1:0-10617 GCA_036025195.1 Hypseleotris klunzingeri
AAAAGGACACATAAGAGATATCTATGACAATCCTCCAGCTAAAACTACCAAATGTATGCAATGTTTTGCAATGTATGTAACTAGTATATGACAAGAGCATTTTCCCATAATAGTGCAAATAACTAAATTAAAATGATGTTTCATATAGCAATAATTACGTGTCACTATCCCCGAGTGGATTTACCTTGCACTATTTGGAATTGGAAAAAAAATGTGACGTGCCAGCAAATTAATTGTCAGTTCTTGTTATTCCTCCATCATGAGCCATATGTAGGTGTGGGTGTATTGGTTTAAATGCTTGTTACTTTGGCTGGTTTACTGTGTCAGACCTACAGATGAACTCTCTACTAACACCAGGCATTAAATGGTCACAATGGATGTTTGTATCTAGACTGTATAAGACATGGGAACAGTAAATATATGTGAAATTGGATTTTCTCTCTGGTATAACGCAAGGTGGAGTCATATCAGAAAAGAAGGGGGAAAAGAAGGACAAGGAGGTAGAGAGAGCAGGAGGAGAAGAAAGAAATGCAGCAGTCACCTTGAAGTGACCTTTAGGCTTACCATCATGTGTCTGACTGGTTCTTTAATTCCCTCCATAGCTCCTTATCAATCTCTCCTTCTACAACTCTTTCCATCCATGCCCTATCAATTCCTTCTTTTCTATCAGTTCCTCACCACCTTTAGCTCTCATATGCCCATCAGCGTCACCCAAGGCACACTGTCATTCACCTGATGCACATTAGCCATCGCTACGTTAGCCTAAGGAATGCTACATAGTTGAAACCACAACAACCACACACCATGGATTTTTTCCAGTGGTAGGACCAACAAATCCAAAAGACGTAGACTGGTTTCCACTTAAGAAATGTTCCCAAAGAAACTACCCATCCCCCCTCCTCCTCCTCCAGCTCTTTCAACAAGGACCCTCACAGTGGTGGATCAATAATTAGAACAATCCTTATTACAGCTTCTCATTTCCCTTAAGAGAGTGGAGCTAATGTAGAAGAATAGGAGCATATCGTGGAGTGAGGGCGTTAGTTAGTTATGTGTGTAAGGATTATAGATGACTGATTAACTGGGGCTGTGAGGATGGCAGTGAATGGTTGAGTCCCACAAAACACACATGGTCAAAAATGAGGACTGCCAGTTTATATAAAAAATGCACAATGTTTTTAGTAAAGTAAATGTATTCAACATAATAAAAAGATGATTTGCGATTTGTGCAACCTATCAGCAAAATTAGCAATGACATTAGGAAACTGACACTTCTCAGGAAAAAAACTATACTTACATTGTGTGCTTACATATTTCATTGGCAAATTTTGGCAAAAATTGGGCAAACTGTTGAATTACAGTACAATATTAGTTTTATGAATGGACAGAAGTTATAGAATTAGTATACTGTATATTTTCTAGCTTGCTGATATCGAGTGATATTTCAGGAGCCAGTGTGGTGACAGTTGGATTTTCAGTTTCATTTGACGACTATTGACTAATGGGGTTGTTCAGACTTACGAGGGTTACAATGGCCCCTCTGAGATTTCACACATTTTCACACATGCCGCTCCTGTTTATGAGAAATATTTTAGTAGATTATAGCTGCTCTGTATATCCACATGCCCCAACAAGTAAATAAAAATGCCATATAAGCCATGTTAATAGTCCTAATTCCTGCTAACAGAAGCTTGGCAGCCCCCGCAAAGTCACCATGATCGGCTGTCCAGCCGGTGGCCATCTTGCCGGTGAAAACACTTTGTAATAGTGGGAGGGGTTCCCAGTGCCCAATGTAATTAGCCGAGGCATGCATGAGTGCCGAATTCATTAACCTCCATCTTTTATGGGGCGGTGGGGAGGGGCGCAGGCAGAGGAGGAACAAGCACACGTGCCAGCTTTGTCTGAAAATAGACTGAAAACAACCAACCCCTCTATGACATTTTTTGGTGCTTCCTTTGGACTCCTTTGGAATATCTGGGCCGTGACACTCATGCCGTGCCACAGTTGCCATAAGCCTGCTCCGAAGGCAGCACTAGGCTGACATCCAATTTCAAAACGATCCCCTCCAGCATGTAATGATAATTATTTACTATCGCTTTCATTCTCAGTCAGAGCGCTAATAAGAGACAAATTATGAGCCAAAAGACAGTGATGAAGCAGAAGCAAATTCCGTGGTTAAGATGAGAAAGTGTCTGTGAATAAGCTTCACCATGGCCCATAAAAGTTATATGAGACCAACAATGGCCCTCAGCTCACATTGTGCAAATTGCTCTGTATTGGTGGGAGACAGCAGTTGGAAACCTATGCTTTGCTTTGCGCTCTCTCACTCAGGGAATCCACTGGGGCCTCCCGTCTAGAGATAATGTCGTTAGAAGTAAAGCAGCTTGGAGAATTTTTGTGGTGCAAAGGGGTTTCCCGCGCCAATGTCCAGTGAGCCCTTTCAATGTCCAGCTAATTAAGAGTTTCTAGTAAGGTACTTTTTAGATTCTATTTTTAATGAGGTTGAAGTCCACCACTGTGTTCAAAGAGCAAGGGACATCTCTCAGTAATACATATGCCATACATTTTTAAATACAATATAATGATGTGGTGTAGCCAGTCTCACTGCTCCTGAAATCTTCCTCCATAACTTCATTAAACACAATTTACAATTTTTTTAACATGCGTTATCATCAAGTCTAAGTTGCAGCTCTTCAAAATGGCTTGTTATAGCTAAATATGGTTTGAAATTTGCAAAAAGCATCGTATGCAGTGCCTGTGCATTCATAGTTTTAGTGCTTTGACGTTCACAGCACACAGTCAGGAGGTCACTGAACAGACAAAAAAATGTATAACCTAATAAAGTCTCCTAAAAGATCAAATTAAATGTGTGCCTCAAGTAACACCAAAAAGTAAAACCAAAAGTCAGCAGCTCATATGTAAATCTAGTTCAGAAGTGATAAACATAACATTGACCTTGTTTTGTAATAGTGTGATTTCGAAAAGGTGAGCCAAACAATAGCCAGCTGCTAATCACACAAGGTGGACAGGGAAATGTTAAAACAGAGAAGTGCAGCCAACAACGCAGATACATAATCAAAGGGTAAAACGACAGTGAGCATGACTGTTGGAAGGACAGAGGGCAGCTGAGGTGGGAAGAGACGCTTATTAGTCCTATGCATTGCACTGTGCACAAGGCAATCAATACATCCCAATCTCTTAAACACAATACAGACTTGAAGTAAAACATGTAATCAGCTCACATGTAGAAATAGACTGAAATCATGAGCATAATTAACACTTCTGAAGCTTTTTTATAGTCGCTTTAGCAGTGATTTCACCACAATGACCAGCTTCTTGTTTATGCTGAGGTCAAATAACATCGTCAGCAGCATAATTCAAAACCAGGCGCCCATGGGCACAAAGTACAGAAAATGTCACTGTTATCCAATAGATCGCCTCATGGACAAATGAAATGCCCAGAATGCAATTAATGGTGGCCATAACATTTTTAAAAGGCAATATAATAGCAAAAATGGCTACATGAGTCATATTTAGTCAGTTTTGTTGGGATAATTCGGCCCGACTTAAACTCTCCATCCAAAGTCAAGAGCTTGCCTGTCAGAGGAGGAAGAGCAGAGAGGTCCACGTGCATTTCACTTCCACCTCCATCATTTGAAAAGCTATGTCATCAATTAATCAGTTGTGTATGCATTATACATGGCTGTCTGTGCATCCAACCACACACACATAGACAACAGTGCACAAAAACCCACATTTGCATTTGTGGAGAGGGGTAGTTTTCTGCTTCTTGGCAAATATGACATCTGTTCAAATTTGTTATTTTTAAAAGCTGAACAAGGATGAAGTCTTGTAACTTCTAATACCAGTGGCTTAACCTTGGAACATTCATTCATCAGAGCAACAGTGGGGTACACCCTGGACAATGGCCGGTTAGTCACAGGGTTGACACTTAGACAGACAAGCATTCACTGTCAGTGTCACGTTAATTATTTACTAATAGCAACTTAGATTCACCAACTCAATTAAATCAGCAGTGCACTACATACAGTACACAATGATGGTAAAAGCTCTGAGCAGATCCACAAAACTTCCAGAAAGTTTGTGTCACCATGTGAAACAACTGCGCATAGACACGTGTTGGTATCAATGGGCAGAAATAAACCTATTAAGGGACTTGCTTTTCGAAATGATTTATTTGAGTATGTCTAAGTATGGCTCTTTTGGGGATCATATGATTTTTAAACAAGCGTGTCAACACAGAAATGGACTGGAGAAAGTCACGCTCCAGTGATGCTAGCAGATGAACCAACCAGCAACCTGCCAGCCAGCCCCTCGCCTGTTACCTTTCTCTTTTGTTCCCGGGACGCGGCTCTCCTGCTCTTCGTCCGCTTCTCCTTCTCCTCTTCTGCCGCATTCACATCCACTTCCCCCCGATTCTTCTTCAATTGGGAGGCCGCGTGAGCCATGGTAGGTTGTCAAAAAGACCACGGAGGAACACCACTCACTACACACGCGCGCCTCGCCTGAAATCCCAGTGAAAGTTCAGGTGGCCGTGATTGACAAAACCGGGATCTCAGAGGAAAAAATCGGGGCAGAAAAGGAAAAGGGGGGAAAGGGAAGAAAAATGCCCTCCTTGACAAGGAGAATGGAGAAGAGTAGGTAATTTTTTGGGGGTAGTTTTGTGTAAATATCCTTTAGTCTGTCCTTTTCTCTGAGGTTGTTGCTGCTGGCTGCTCTGTCAGGTCTGGCTCCAGGTTGTGATAGTGAAGCAGAGACACACAGGGGCTGGTGGTGGACCCCTCTTGCCGCTTGTCCTCGTGTGTCATCCGCTGGAGCGGTGTGGAGCAGCGTGTCCACAAGAGGTGAGCCACAGAAAGACACCAGCATCACCAGCATCACGGTGCACAGAGGTGGAGGAGGAGGAGAGAGTGGGAGAGGGAGGGGACTCGGAGGCTGGGGAGGAGGGAATGTGTTACCACGGCAACCACGCACTCTTTCAGCCCGTCTTACGAAATGTTGTCTACACCTGCTTTTTCTTCTGTACACCGGTTGATGTTGGCTGGTGGGTTTGCATTGCTTCACATTTGATTCTGAATTATGTTGAAATGCATTAGCAGAACTGACAGAGACAAAAGAGGCTAGCATGTAAAGGACGTGGTTAAGAAGGAGGGGCAAAGAGTTAATGATGTGAAGACAATTACAAAACAAGATAATGTAGCTCACTGTTATTTAGCGTTTAATAAAGCAACATGACTTTTGACTCTATTATACAATCAATAGAATGAATGATTGTTTATGTTAAATAAAACAAAGTCTCTGAGCAGTGAGTGACCATATGTATTTGACTGTGTGTGAGCAGAGATGATGTGCATGATCCAATACCAAATACTATACTCAATATTAAGAGCTGAATTGCTGCTCAGAAGTCCAGTTCAAGGCTGACCCGTGTGGGTTCTTGACATCATGATGGAGAGGTCAAACAGAACCAGGTTTGTTTCACTAAATCACTCTGGTCTTTGTTAAAACAGAGATCTGGACGAGAGAGAGGGACAAAGACAGTTAAGAAGATCTATTCAGGAAGGGACAGGAGGCAACAAAAGAATCAGTTTGATTTTGTGACAGAAAAAAACTCTTATTTGTGATGTCCTTCACAGCGGCCGCGCTCACGTCAGACGCCGCTGCGTGAAGACTGAGCGCAGCAGCCATCTTTGTGTTTCTTTGGCTGCGTGCGTGTCAGAGGCACCTCTGAGCTGAGCTTATGACGGGGTCCTGATGCACGGCTGCCTCATCACATGCCTGACTCTTTAGATGAAAACACTGAATGTATGAGGAGCTGCACATATGGACCACATATGGTAAAATGACAAGAGGGACATTGGTCAATGCTGCCAAACAGTGGCAGAAAACCCCTCTAGGGACAGCTTTGGACGGTGGACACCAGTCATGTAACGATATGAGCGTGAAATTCTTCTTTTTCTCTTGCTAATCTATTCATTCTCCATGTTTCATTTTTCTTTCCATTCAACCCAAACAGCAGCCACCAGCTATAAAAGGGGGGTGAAGCCCCTTTCCATGCATCAGGGGGTGTCACATTATGCCAAATTATCATTCGGTTGCTAGGCAAGGACCAATCGGGAGGCTTTGGGGAGAAGAGGATGGATGGATAAAGAGCGTGGAGAGGTACGGGATGGACCGGGGCAGGGGGCTGGGTGCATGTGCGCGGGATAAACACTCCTGATAAGAAAATCACTGGCAGAAAAAAAGCTATGTGCAGAGAGCAAGCAAAATAATGTCAGTGCAAAAACCTGGTCCAAAGATAATGTTTTATAAGCACTATATAAGTCCATTCAAAAGATACAAGTCCATTCATGAGTGGGCCAGCAGATTACCCCAGCTCCTCGCAGCTGCTCATAGTAAAAGTCAGTGCCAAGGTGCTCTCAGTTTCAAACGACAGCACTTTTGAGGCAACGAAGATCCACAACTACAATGGAGCCCAGTTGGCCCGGGGCCGGTGAACTCTAGAAGTGTATCATTACTGGATCTTTTCCACCGTTTTCTAGGCACTATGCCATACACACACAGCCAGACTAAAACTATTAATAAAATGTAATTCTCACACCATAATCCAAAAAATAATCGACTAAGATAGGATCATTAGGCAAATATACTTCTCAGTGTGACTGCTTTAAAAATGGGGTGTTATTAGAAAATCACACATTTTACTGATAGCAAAATTACTGTTAATGTCTTCAAAATACTATTTATTTATAATTTATATTACAATTATAAATAGAAGTCTTGGGATATCATTTAATCATATGCTTCTTGATCCTGTCCCATGTGTGGAGAATTGTACAGTCTGCAGTCTGTCTAGTCCCAAATCAATGTCCCACAGGTGCAATGTAACCCATCAACCAACAGCATCAATGTGATTGGCCCCTGTGACCTCGCTGTCACAATGGAGCATCTCTGCTGACAAAGAAAGGCAACATCTGGAGGGAGTGTGTCGGACGGGTCACCACAAGGCCAAAGACTGACCCATGCAGCCAGGGATTTACATTTATAATTCTACTTACAGAGGTACAAAGGGATAACCTAGGTGTCCTTATGGTCTGTTTACTCTTTGATTAAACTTATTATAAAAAACAACGTTTATTTAAGTACACGCTTTAACAAATTTTGTAGAGAATAAGTACCAGATAACACAATGATTAATCTTATAAATAGAGAAGCTATTCTTGACCTCATTTTCTGTGCTCTACTGCCCTCTGCTGCTCATACAACGGCAGTTACAGCCAGGAAACCTTTCCTGAAAGCTTGGAATATGCTGTAAATTTAAAATGACCACAACAAAAAATGGCAAAATCCTCATGTCAATAGCCAGGGCTTATATGTGATTTTATTGTACTATGGTCAATTCACGTCTATTTACAATATATAGTAAATTCTTTAGATTATATTTTTCAATGCACTGAACTGATGGATGTATGACACACCACACACTATTTTGTCTTTATGTGACCTAAAAAAGTATCTAATTAAAATTCTAAAAATCAAGCATTGTCTTTTCTACGCAATTTATTATGACATATTTACAAGACTTGAGACAAATATGAGCCATCTAATAATAATAACTATTTGTATAGCACTTTTCAAAAACACTGCTTTACAGGGAATCAAACAAACAGACAATGGGATCTACTACTTATGTAAAAGACAATCTTGCACACACCACTGTGATCTCCTGCTACATTCCCAAGTGTATGGAGAAATACTGCTCAGTTTGCCTGGAGGTACCATAAAAGATGGAAGCAGAAGGGTGTAACAGGTGGAAGGTCAATTGGAGAGTGGTGAATGTGATGGAATATGGATCCACCCCCGCAGTGAAAGAATAACTCCAAGACTGGCCCCAAGGCTTAGATTGGAAAGTAGGGGGTCAAAAAGGTGAAGGCACGCTGTAAAACATCTGTGTATAGAGCATAACGGACTAGATTTTATTTACAACAATATTTATGACAGTATATAACAGTCAACAAGTACTAAAACTGACACTTATATGTGAATCTTTGAATGAAGTGAATCTGCAAACATTTTTCAGGAATTCCGTAAGCATGAATATTTTTTATGCTGTTGACTTGTTTGTCTGTTAGAAAGATGACTAAAAGAAAATGGTGAGATTGAATGTGAAATAGAGGCTTTACAGGTAATTACAGTATTTTTATGAGGACAAAGCAGCTCATAAAATAAATTTACATTCTGCATGCATTTGTGTATAGTGCAGCCATATCTTGTAACAACAATATGTTAATATGGGACAAACTAGAACAGCGGCAACAACCCTACCGTTCAACAAGCATCCCTTTATGTCTACAAACCACACAGTGCATTTTCAAGGTCTGTGCATATAAATATAACAGCTACCGGCAAAATTCCCTGAGATTTGTATTAATCATTTACCTATTCCTCCCTGTATCTCTCTTCCTCCTCTGTGCACCTTTCCCTTTTCTATTATTCTAATTCCCTACCTCTACCTCTACCCTCAGGAAGAGCAAAATGTACTGCTGGCTTTAACCCACTTAGCCACAAATACAACCTTCCCCATAATGTGTGTCACGACCAAAGCGCTCCCCCTACCTCCGAAACCAGACCAAAATGTCCTTGCGCGGTCTCCCCACTGAGGGGCAGACAGACCTTTCGCCGAGGAGGGAGAGGGAGCGCTTCTGAGGTGGGGTCTTAAATGGTTGACTCACTAACTAGAAGCCATGCTCTGATTAATATAGAGGGGAGAAATTGCTAGTATAAAAAGAGAATAGTACATAGGCAGAATACAACGCCAAGCCATGCATAAAAATGGGACATGAATTGTAAATGAATTTTGACAATGAATTTTAATATGTAACATAGGGCAAAATTTATTAGGATTGTAACAGACATACAGTATGCTAGAGTGCTATGATGCTGCTGACTTGATCAAAACTGATGTCTCATGTCAGTTTCTTAAAAAAACATTGCCAGACCACAATATTATAAGGTAGTAACAGCAGATTTCAAACATTGCAACAACATCTGCCATTTTGCATGTTTTCCAATGATTAAGCACAAACCTCAATCAATAAATGTGGAATAAGAAAATCCAATCAATAATTTTAATAGGCTGGTGTTAATTGCCTCAAATGTCTTCAGGCTGTTTCAATCACATATCCAAACAACAAGCAGGAGAAAAACCAAGTGGCTTGTTGATGAAGTATTTCCGTTTAATCAATGGGGGGCTCATGTCTTTGGCTGATTCTAGGGATATTCGTGCTGTGATGACTGTGCGACGAGGGGAAGCGATCCTTCTTCTATTTTACACAGAAATGGCAGCAGAAGAATAAACAATTTCACGCTTGGTTGAGGCCAGTAATACACAGCCTCCTACAATCAGTCCCTATGTCTCCTTATTCATGACCTGTTTTATATCAGCATAAAGGTAAATGTAATAAGTCATTCACCCAGGCTTAGTATGGTCAGACATGAGCACATGGAAAAAGAGTAAGCCTGTAAATAATGCAAACTTATTTCAACTTATAGGAGCTTTTACATTATATTTTTGTTGCTGTTACTGCTGACCAATATGGTAAAAACATAACAATTTTATGAAGAAAAGATCCTGCATATCACACACCCCTAGTTTCATTAATTATCATTTAAATCGTTTTTTAATTGGAAATGACTGCAATAACAATTTAGAAATGGAAGAATAAGAACAAGTGAAAGACCACAGTTCAATTACCCTGTACAGAAAGTCACAAGACTCCAAACAGTCAAACAAGCACTGCCATTTATTTTGATGAGATCACTTCTAACATTATTACATGGGGTTGAATCAGGAAAGACAATGATGCAGTGTAAACAGAGATTTTTGGGCTGTACTCAGTGTGCTGTGTGATTTGGAGAGGGATCATAGGCGAGCGCAGTGCTTTCCTCCATGTGAGGCAGCAAAAGCCACCAGCACCATATGTGTGTGCCCATCAGTGGGTCCACATGCCATATGCCTGAACGTGCTGATGTAATGCTTTCTCTGTGCCAATCACTTCACTGTCTACACACCAATGACTGTCAGTGTAGGTTCAGAGTCAAAGAACCACAGCACAAGGGTCTAAACTGCAAAAAAGGACTACCGAAGATGAGTTAAAATGTCTGGAAATCAGAATAAATCTTGATTTGAGTCATTCATTCTTAAAGGTGGCAACACCAGGAAGCACTGTTGAGCTACTTTGACTGACTTAAAAGATATTTGTGGTTTGATTGTTTTAAACTATAATCAGTTGTCAGTGGACTATAGGAAAGTTAAAACAGGAAGAAACAAGGAAGAAACTAATCTGGCCTTGTAAATATGTACATCGGAACTACTGGTAGTATAAGATAAGATAAGATAAATATTCTAAATTCAAGTCATTTCAACAAATCAAGATTTTTGCAGTATTTATGTTGTGATTCATCCTGATGTGGAAGTGTAAATTAGAGCTGCAAGCTGCAAAAAATATCTAGCAAGTTGATGACTAATGTTGCAATTAGATGTGCGATATTGGTTTTTATTACCCAATTTTCACTTAAAAGAAGACTAAAATATTAACT
>JAVQJW010248361.1:0-12495 GCA_036025195.1 Hypseleotris klunzingeri
CTTTCAGACAAACTATAGTCATCTGAATTGTTGAACAACACACTTTTTACACTCAAAATCCTAAAAAAAAAGAGTGTTTTAAAGGGGAAATAAGTGTACTTGACTGTTGCTTACGGCCATACCACCCTGAGAACGCCCGATCTCGTCTGATCTCGGAAGCTAAGCAGGGTCGGGCCTGGTTAGTACTTGGATGGGAGGCCGCCTGGGAATACCAGGTGCTGTAAGCATTTTGCCTTTCAGACAAACTATAGTCATCTGAATTGTTGAACAACACACTTTTTACACTCAAAATCCCCCCCCCCCCCAAAAAAAGAGTGTTTTAAAGATGCAATAAGTGTACTTGACTGTTGCTTACGGCCATACCACCCTGAGAACGCCCTACGTCATCTCCGGGAAGTGTAGCTGAGCGCAAGCGTGTGAGGAGCTCCTCGGAGCTAGAGCGAATAATTCGTTTTTTTACCTTCTTTTTTAGTGTGTTTTTGCCTTTGTGGACATTTTTCGTTTTACCTTTTAGCCTTTTTCGTTGGTGCGTCTCCTCCTCCCAGCATTCCTGCTGTGGAGGAGTGATTTTGAGTTATCCCCTATCCTCCATTGACCGCATGGCCTCGACCCCGGACCCCATTACGACCATGGCACAGCGCGCAGGACATAAAGAGAATGGAAGCAGTACTAAGAAGAATGACTCGAACGCAAATAATTTAGGAAAGAAAATGATTTTCGAGAAAGACTTAACGGTGGTGCTGGAGCTCGAGGGGGGTGCGGGGCTTACGCCTATGGCCCTAATTAAGGCCGTCAAAGAAGTGTCTGGTAACATCCTAGCCTGTAGAATGATTACGGCCTCGAAATTTGAAATAACTGTTTCCTCCGCGAGAGCAAAGGAAAAATTACTAGACGGGTTTCGAGTTGGAGATGTGCGGGTGCATGGCCGAGATGTCACGTCAGACGAGCTGGTGGTGTCATTCCTCGGCCTACCGGCGTACGTCGAGGACGGGGAGATCCTCCAGAAGTTGGAGGCCTGGGGGGTGATGGCCGTATCCGAGGTGAGGCGAAGGATGTGGCCGGGCACCAATATTGCGGACGGAACGCGATTTGTCAAGGTAAGATTTAATAATGAAGTACAGTCACTACCATATTCGGTTAGGTTTGCAACGGCAGGGGGGCCTGAATACTTCAGGGTAATTCATGACAGGCAGGTCAAGGTGTGTAGGGGGTGTCTGCAGCCTGACCATATTCTAAGGGACTGTCCCGACTTTCTGTGCAGAAAGTGCGGTAAGCAAGGGCACTACGTGCGCGAGTGTGTGGAGCCCAGAGCCTCAAAGTGCGGGGAGTGTCACCTCTTCGTGCACATGTGTGTGTGTGAGGCCTCCGGCCCCGTAGACCAGGTTGGAGAGGAGGACGGTGGTGGCTCAATTGTCGCGGCTGAAACCGGTCACTCCTCTCAGTTGGCAGAACCATCTGACTCCATAAGCTCTCAGGAATGTGTACCAGAGTCTATCATCTTGAGCGTGGTGGCGCCCGGGCGGGAGGGGGTTCGGACTGGGGAGTCCGGCCTTACTCCCAAACGGGGGGGGGTCTCGAAAGGGGCTCACCTCCAATGCCGTAGCGGCGGGGACCGAACCCGGGAGGGGGATGGGTGCAGGGATGGTGCCGCACCTTACCCCCGAAGGGGGGTGGGGGGTGGGGGGGGGGGAGACGGCCTTGGGCGAAGGCCGGATTCTTAGGTCCAAGGATATGGAAAATAAGGAAAGGGAGACAGTAAACGCCCCCGAAAAGCAGGCTCGCTCGGCGTCCCTCTCTCGAGGAGCTGGTGCTAGAGACCGCTCGCGGAGCGGGCAGAGGGAGTGCGTCGGGGCGCAAGAGTCCCTTGCGCCTCGCTCGCGCGTCCCTGTCCCCTCTGCGGCCATGACTGCTAAAGATGTCACTGCTCCCGTAGGACCCCCCAGGACCGCCGCTATCAATCCCGTAAACTACATCTCGGATGAAGATCTAATGGACTTTACGTCAGGCGAAAGCAAAAAAAGAGTGTCTGAGAGCGAGTGCAAGGGCAAATTGAAAAAAACAAAGTAGCTCAATGAAGTCGTACACAACAATTTCTCTATTCCTTCTTATGGCATTTTCTCTGGTCTCATATAACACTGGAGGCTCGAGATCGCTGGTCAGGATTCACAGGGCGCTCCACGCTGAGAAGTGGGACGTCCTGTGCCTCCAGGAGACGGGGTGGGAGGCCTCTCACTTGCAGAATGTGCGGGGAATGGTGGCTGGTGGCACCCTGCACTGTGCGCTGTCCGCTGGGCTCTGCGCACTCGTGCGGCATGGCTGTCTTGGTCAAGCCGGGAGTGTGTGGGCCTCTCTGGTCCATGCAGACCCCCTAGGCAGGTTTGTCGTTGTTGACTTTTGTAGCCCTTTTTCATTTTTTATTTTTGTAAACGATAAAACCATGTTGTGTGGTGACTTCAACGTAGTGCTCACTAAGGCGGATATTGGGGCAAATAATGTTTTTAGGAATGATGTAAGTAGGTCCTTTTTGCTCAAAGCAGCAGCTGATAATAATATGGTAGAGGCCTGGAGGAGCCTCCACTTCAAGACTTCAAGACTTCAAGAAAACAGGTAGTATTAGGGATTTTGAAACAGTCCAGAGTAGACATGTTGTTTGTGTCGGCCGCACTTCTCCGTTGTGTTTCCAGGGTGGAGTACACCTGGTCGGGGAGCAGCGACCATTCTCCGATGGCGTGTAAACTCGGGTTGGTAAGTATGCAGAAGAACGGTGGATTGTGGATGATGAACAACTCTCTGCTGGATGATGAAGTTTTGATAGGTAAGGTTGAACGTTTATTTACTGTTTTAGAGGGTGAAATTGAATTTGTGGAAGATTTGGTAGGTTGGTGGGATGAGGTTAAATTAAGATTAAAAAAACTATTGATCAATTTTGCCAAAAATAAAAATTGGTTAGAAAAGGAAAGAGAGGTGAGTATGAGAAAACGTATGGCTGAGTTGTCAGATGCTTTGTCGGTTCAGGGAGGGCCTGTCAGCCCTGAATATTTAGAGCTAAAGGCGAGGGTAGAAATCAAAATCAAAATCAAATCAAAATAGACAGGTAGACAGTATAGACATAGGTAAGTGCAGAGGCGCAGTGTTGAGGGCCAAGGCGAGGTACGCGGTGGAGGGAGAACGCTCCACGGCCTTCTTCCTGGGGCTAGAAAAACATAAACAAGGTAAGGCATTTATAAACGAGTTAAAAGATAAGACAGGTAATGTAGTGAGTGAGCAGGTAGGTATTTTAAGCGTTGTACAAACTTTTTACGCAGAGCTTTTCTCTGGCGAAGGAGTCGCAGATAACTGCGCATCCCAGGCGGTTGGCGCACTGGAGGCGCGCCTCAGTAAGGAGGAAGCAGAGAGCTGTGAAGGGTCTATTACGGTAGAAGAAATTCAGGCAGTTATTAAAGGTCTGAGAACAGGTAAGAGTCCGGGTGAGGATGGGATAACAGCCGAAATTTATAAGGTTTTTGCAGGTAGGTTAGCTCCGTTATTGTGTAAACTGTTTGATTATATTGAGAAGCAAGGTCGTCTTTCGAGTGCTTTTGTTAGGGGTATCATCACATTAATTTTTAAGAAAGGTGAAGCGTCTGATTTGGCGAATTATAGGCCGATTAGTTTGCTCAATGTTGATTACAAAATATTAGCCAGAGTACTTGCAGGTAGGTTAAAGCGAGTAATTGCTTCCGTGGTGGCTCCAACACAGGCGTACAGTGTCCCTGGAAGGGACATCGCGGACACGGTCCTCTCCCTTAAATATTTAGTAGAGCAGATGAAGACTTTGGGGGGGATACACGTATCCGTTGACTTCAACAAGGCCTTTGATAGGGTCGAGCACGACTTTCTCTGGCAGGTATTGGGTAAATTTGGTTTCGAAAGTAGGTTTGTATCATGGTTAAAATTGTTGTATAATTCTGCAACGAGTTGTGTCAAAATCAATGGGCTCCTCTCAGACCCTTTTTTTCCCTGCGGAGGTCTGTCAGGCAGGGTTGTCCCCTCTCTTCTCTACTCTACAGTTTGGTCGCGGAGCCGCTCGCCGCGCTTCTCCAGAAGGCCCCGGACGTGACAGGTATTGTATCTCCTACAGGTAAGTCCCATGTCGTTCTTCAGTACGCGGACGATACCAATCTGCTGCTGGGAAATGTAAAAAGTCTGCACGCAGCCCTGCATGTGTTAGACATTTACAGTAGCGCTTCAGGGGCAAAATTTAACGTCAATAAAACCACTGTGGCCTGCTACGGTGGAATCAGAGAGGAGAGCATCCCAATGCAATTCAAGAGAGCGGGGCCCACCTACCGAGTCCTAGGAGTCCCATTTGGCAGCAACGCAGGTGAGTGCATAACGGAGGTATGGACGGAGTTACTGGAGAAAATTAGCAATGTACTCAATCTTTGGAAAATGCGCAATCTCACCTTAAAGGGCAGGGTGATCGTAGCAAATGCGCT
The DNA here is from genome assembly GCA_036025195.1 of Hypseleotris klunzingeri. Lineage (NCBI taxonomy): Eukaryota > Metazoa > Chordata > Actinopteri > Gobiiformes > Eleotridae > Hypseleotris > Hypseleotris klunzingeri. The sequence continues at coordinate 4,479 of JAVQJW010248361.1, forward strand.
CTGTCTATCAAAGATAATACACGCGCTCACGGTGTGCGAGCTGCCGGGGGAGTATGCCAATAGGCTGAGCATCATGATCAGTCAGTTTATCTGGAAAAGAAAGAAAGGTTTAGTGGCGCACAAGGTCATGATAGGTAAGTATAGGGACGGGGGTTTAAACCTCGTAGACGTTGTAGCTAAGAAACAAGCATTAAGAATTAAGATTGTACGCAAATTTCTGGATGGTAATTTTGATGGGCCTTGGAAGGAATTTTTTGGTGAGTATATGAACAACTTAGGTAGGTACGGCATTTTTAACTTGTGCCAGATTCTCCCCAGGCGAGAGCGCGCGCCTCTCCCACCCTTCGAGCGAGAGGTGATGGAGGCATGGCGCGCACTCAGGCCCCTTGCGATAGCCGTGCCCAGTCCGGCCTCGGAGGCGGCGCGGATGCCCCTCAGATTCAACCCTGACATGCTGTCTGACCCCCCGGGTGAGAGACAGTGTATGCTCAGTGGATATTTGGAAAGAGCCGGTTTTTATCAGGTAAGTCACCTAGTAGATCAGCCGGGTAAGTATGACATAGACAAGATCAGAGCGGGTTTCGTGAGAGCCGGTCTCCCGTTCCGGAGAGGCCAAATAACGAATCTGGTAAGTAAGGTAAGTACATGTGTGATAAGCAAATGGGGACCTCGGGCGGGTAGGAGCGCCTCTCCTCTCGACGAGGCTGGCCCATCACGGCGGACAGGCGTATCAAATGAAGCAGGTAAGGCAGGTAAGTCCACTCTAAAATTTAATGTATTTATCAACGGTAAGTATGTTTGTCTGTCTAAGTTGCGTGTCTGTCATGTCTATGCTGTCTTTGTGTCCAGGTTGGTCGGGAGGCCGGCGGCGGAGCGCAGGTGGGAGCAGTCCTTCCCACATCACGAAATAACACAAATCTGGTCTCATACATATAAATGGTTTTCTTCACCCACGCACAGCAACTTCGATTTCAAACTAAAACACCGCATCATCTTTACTACAGCCACCCTACACGCCATTAAACCAGAAGTCTATGCACGAGACTGCCCCACCTGTGCCGGTCCGTCAGAAGACCTGCTCCATCTGGTCCTAGACTGTCCGGAGGTCATACCGTTCTGGTCGAAGGTGTTGGACCTATTGGCCAGGAGGCTGGCGTGGAGACTGCCTCCGCCGCTAGCTTTGGGTGGGGAGGAAAAGCTTTGCTTCCTGCTCCTCTTTGGGCCCATCAGAGGGTCGGCCCCTCCGCCCCCGAACACCAATCCCCTGGCCGTTCAGTGCATCCTCTCCATCGCAAGATACACGACCTTCATAACCCGGAACCTGGCACTACACGACAACAGAACGGCTGATCGCTGGCTTATTTTCAAAGGACTTTTACGCGCGCAAATGACCCATCTCCTCACCATTTCCCCCGGCCGTTTCAAAGACTCTTTCACCTGCCACAACTCCCTGGTCTCCCTGTCACCTAACGGACTTCTAACTCTGAACTTCTAGCCCCATTTCACCGTCGGACAATCATGCACCGTGCGCAAATGTGTTTTATGGATGTTTTTGTCATTGTTGTAATTACATGTATATAATAGTCTTGTTACATTCTTCCTGTTGTATGTGCGTCATGTGATGTGGAGTTTTGTATGTCCATTCGAAGGTGTTAGTCTAAGTCGGGTTTTGAGTTTTTGAGTATTATAGTTTTTGTTTTCCCCCCATATTTTATCTTTCTGTCTCCCCTTTTGTGCCCTAATGTGTGAGTTTGTTGGATTCCCTCATGTGTTTGCCCGTTTGTTTGCGTGATGTTTGTCTTTCTCTGATTCATTTGTATATAGCCCCTAAATGTAAATGTATGTATAGATTTTCCTGTATTTTTGATAATAAAAGATAAAAAAAAAAAAAGAACGCCCGATCTCGTCGGAAGCTAAGCAGGGTCGGGCCTGGTTAGTACTTGGATGGGAGACCGCCTGGGAATACCAGGTGCTGTAAGCATTTTGCCTTTCATACAAACTATAGTCATCCGAATTGTTGAACAACACACTTTTTACACTCAAAATCCTAAAAAAAAAAAGAAAAAAAAGAGTGTTTTAAAGGGGCAATAAGTGTACTTGACTGTTGCTTATGGCCATACCACCCTAAGAACGCCCACTTCCTGGGAGTGGTCAGTGTGTGAGCAGCGTGGTGAGACGTGTGGGAGAGGAGCTCGTGTGGCTAGGAGGGCTAACTAGCCTCATTTCTCAGTTTTTGCTTGTGTTTTTTGTTTGGACATTTTGGATTTATTTTGGTTTCCCCTTTTTTCTTTTTTGGTGTGCCTCCTCCCAGCATCCCTGCTGCGGAGGAGCGTTTTTCTTTTCCCTGAGCGCAGCTCAGAGGACGGATCATCATGGCTTCAGACCCACCTGCTCCCCAAACGACTATGGCACAGAACAAAGGACCCAACTTGACAGGAGGGAAAGAGATGAGAAATAGAAATGTGAATAAAAAGATAATTTATGAAAAAGATTTGACAATAGTTTTGGAAATTGAAGAGGGGCGAGGCCTCACACCGATGACATTAATGAAAGCTGCGAAAGAGGTATGCGGAAACATTACGGCCTGCAGGATGATCACTAAGGACCGTTTTGAAATCACCGTCACAAACGCAAATGCAAAAGAAAGGTTGTTGGATGGATTCCGAGTAGGAGAAGTCCACGTCCACGGGAGAGAGATCACGTCTGACGAGCTGGTGGTTTCTTTCATGGGGCTGCCGGCCTACATCGAGGACGAGGATATCCTAGCCAAGCTCGGGCTATGGGGGGTCTCGGCGGTCTCGTAGGTCAGGAGGAGAATGTGGCCCGGGACCAGTATTGCTGATGGGACAAGATTCGTGAAGCTGAGGTTCACTGACACTGTACAATCCCTACCATACTCGGCTCGATTTAACACAGTGGCAGGGCCGGAATATTTCCGCGTAATACACGATAGACAGGTCAAAGTGTGCAGGGGTTGTCTTCAGCCGGACCATGTATTACGTGAATGTCCAGACTTTGTGTGCAGGAGATGTGGGCAGCAGGGGCACTACGCTAGAGAGTGCACCGAGCCAAGGGCTCCAAGATGTACCCAATGTACCTTATTCAAGCTGGACTGTGTATGTAATGTAGATGAGACTAGAGATGAGGTAGTGCCGGAGACAACAGAGGAGGCTCGGGGGGAAGGCGGTGACCCTATGGAAACCGCCGTCTCCCCCTCTACCTCCCTCACTCTCTTTGACAATACGCAGCGCTCTGAAACATCTAGCGTGGCGGCGCCTGTGCCAGAGAAGGCTGATGTGCCTATCTTTGGGCAGGGGGAGAGGACGGCCACGCGCCCTACTCCTAAGGCCGTGGTGGCAGGGGCTGAACCTGTGGTGAGGATGGGTGCAGGGCCGGTTCCTCACCTTACCCCCGAACGGGAGGAGGCGGCTCCTATAGCGGGCCGTACCCCTAAGCTGAAAGGCGACGACCCCCAGGAGAGGGGCAGGGATGTGGTGAGGCGGGTATCTGATGAGAAAGCGCGCTCCCTATCCAGAAAAAGCAGGAGAGCGCATGAAAATCAGGCAGCGCAAGAGCTGCGTGCCAAGGGAGCATGCTCAGGTATCCCGCAACCACAATCCAACACTTCCGCTAAACCTGCCACCAACACGTTACCTGAGACCAATCTAATGGAGTTTGAAACCTCTGAAATAAAAAAAAGACAAGCGCATAGAGCAAGTGAAGGTAACATTGTCAAAAGACCTAAATAATGACTAGTATTTTCACCTTCCTCTTTGTTCTCGTCATGGCCCTCTCTCTGGTCTCTATTAACGCAGGAGGGATGAGAGACGTGCATCGTATAAACCATTACATACACAGTCAGAGCTGGGACATACTTTGTCTTCAGGAAACTCACTGGGGGGCAATTCATGAAGAGCAGGTCCGAGCCCTGAACATTGGGACTCTCTTTTCCGCCCTTGGCTCGATGCACTCCCGTGGCGTAGCTGTTCTGGTTAAGGCTGGCTCTCTGGGCGTACCTTCTTTGGTGCACTCAGATCCTCAGGGCCGCTTTTTGGTGCTTGATTTTTCGGGTGCTCTAAATCTCTGCCTAATTAATCTCTACGCGCCTAACTGCTCAACAGAGAGGAAAATTTTCTTCATTAGTCTTTTGCCTTTCATAAATGACCGTACCGTTCTAATTGGAGATTTCAATACTGTTTTAAGCAGTTTAGACATATGTAAAAATTGTAAATTAAAGGCAGACTCCAGCAGAGATTTCCTGCTGGACACTGTCAATACCATGGGTTTGTTTGAGGTCTGGAGAAGCCTAAATTTTACATCCAGGGGTTTCTCCCGGCGCCAGGTAGTAACAGGCATTTTAAAACAATCCAGACTTGACATGTGCTTTGCTCCGCTTAATTTAAGCAAGTGTTTCGACAAAGCCACGTATACATGGTCCGGCTTAAGCGACCACTCGCCGCTTTCTCTCACCTTAAATTTTTCGGGTGTTAATAGGAATGGTGGTGGGTGGTTTTTTAATAATTCATTACTGGTGGATGAGGGCTTCACAAATAAAATGCACCGTCTTTTTAATTTATTTGAGTGTGAATTAGAGGTGGTGGGGAACACGATTGACTGGTGGGAGGAGGCAAAAAAACGCATCAAAAAGATCTCGGTCAATTACGCCAAACGTAAGCGCTGGCTAGAACAGCGAAATGAATCCCATATTAGACAACAGCTACATATCATCTCCTCCCGCAGCGCTCTAGTAGGCGGACCTGTTGAGCCAGAATACCTAGAGCTCCAGGCTCGATTAGCGGCCTTCCAGGCCCAAAAGTGCAGAGGGGCCGTGCTAAGATCTAAGGCCAGAGACGCAGTGGAGGGAGAACGATCAAACTCATACTTTTATGGTTTAGAAAAACAAAAGCAGAGTAAAGTGTTTATAAACAGTTTATTAAATCAGGACAATAATACAGTCACAAATCAATTGGACATTTTACAAACCATTCATACATTCTATTCAAAGCTCTTCTCCAGCGAAGGTGTGTCAGTCAGCTCAGTAGACTCTGTCATCGGGGCCTTAAGCGCCTGCCTTGACTCTGCGGACATGGAATTTTGCGACGCCCCCATCTCACCAGATGAAGTTGAAACATCAATCATGGTGCTTAACAACAACAAGAGCCCAGGGGAGGACGGTCTGACGGCGGAATTTTACAAATTCTTTGCCCCCAGACTCGTACCAATACTTCATCTGGTGTACATAGACATAGAGTCGGAAAATAGAGTGGCTTCCTCTTTTTCCTCCAGTGCCATCACCCTTCTCTTTAAGAAGGGTGATAGGGCAAAGCTGGAAAATTATCGCCCCATCAGCCTTCTAAACACAGATTACAAAATTTTAACGAAAATCCTAGCAAACAGACTCAAGACTGTCATTCCATCCATAGTTTCAGACACACAAGCATACAGCATTCCTGGTAGGGACATATCAGATACCATACTGTCCATAAAATATTGCATTAATCAGATCCATAAAACAGGAGGTATACATCTTAGCATTGATTTCGAGAAAGCGTTTGACAGGGTGGAGCACGAGTTCATGTGGGCCGTACTCAAAAAATTTGGTTTTGGCATTAGATTCATCAATTGGATTAGGCTGCTTTACTCCTTTGCCAAAAGTAAGGTCAAATGCAATGGCTCAATTTCGGACGTCTTTCCCCTGGGGAGATCAGTGCGTCAGGGGTGCCCTCTCTCCTCCCTCCTTTACAGCCTCTGAAAAGGGAGAGAGAGGTGCTGGGCGTACTGTCTCCCGAGGGGAGAGAACTTAAAATCTTTCAGTTTGCAGATGACACGAACCTGTTTGTGAGAGACGTGAAGAGCCTTACTCGACGTTTTTGGTCTGGCCTCAGGAGCCAAAGTAAATTACAAAAAATCAGTAGTGTCATTTTGTGGGGGAGTCTCTGCGGGGGGAAACCCGTGGGGTTTTCAGAATGCGGGGGACGCGCAAAAAGTCCTAGGCGTACCGCTGGGGCAAGACGCGCGCAAGTGCGCGGACCTCCTTTGGACTGAGCTGACTCAAAGTTTTAGAAATAGGCTAAACTTTTGGAAGCTAAGAAACCTCACAACCAGAGGCAAAGTCTTGGTAGTAAACACGTTGTGCGTTTCAAAACTATGGCACGCACTTACAGTTTATGACATGCCCCAGAAACATTTGGACACACTTCAGTCAATAATCAACTGTTTTTTATGGAAAAGAGATAGAGGGCCCATCGCACATCGTACTCTTGTCTCTAAACTAGACAAAGGGGGGCTCAATCTTGTTCATCTTCCCACGAAAAAGGCGGCCTTACGCATCAAAATGATCAGGAAGTTTCTAGACCCCAGCTTTTCTGCCCCGTGGGAGGACTTTTTTAGAGCCCAATTAAACAACATCAGCATCCATGGCGTCTTTGGTCTGTGTCAGAACATCCCCGCAGCACAGCTTCCACCTTTCGAGCGGGAAATCTTAGAGGCATGGCACGCTCTCAGGCCCTTTACAGTGGCAGCCCCTCAAAACCTGTGGCAACTGAGAGCAATGCCTCTAAGGCTAAACCCAGACCTCCTCTCTGACCCCCCGGGCAAAAGGGAGGCAATGATGTCCGGGATGTTAGAAAGGGCGGGAATTCACAAAATAGGTGACCTTTTCGATGATCAGTGCATTTTTGATGAGGGCTTTCTTAAGTCAAAATTCGAACGAGTAGGCATACAGTTTAGAAAACGTAACGTTGTAAATATGGTGAATAGGTTGAGGGAAAACATTCTGGGGAAATGGGGTGGACTATTCCGGGGAAGGAGAAATGTACAGGTCTCAAACCCTGAGGGGTTTATTTTTTGTGTTGTCTTTGGTGGCGGTGTTAAATCTATTCTTTCACTTTCCACAAGATCAGTCTATCGTGTATTACTGTCGCCTGTGCTCCGCGCCCCAGCCGCTGAACACAGTTGGTCACAAACATTCCCTTCGCACAACATGGCATTCATCTGGACTCACATTTATAATTGGTACACATCACAGCGGACGTGGACTCTCCTGTTCGGGATCCATCCACGCCTACACACTGGTCATTTCATCAACCTCATACTGTCAATAGCCCGCTACGCCATCTTTTCATCCCGCAACATCCTGCTCCATGATAAACGCACTACCCACATCTGGCCTCTGTTTTCCTCAATTATACGGACTCACCTCACTTACCTCCGCTCCATCAATCCCGACCGTCTTGATCAGCTCCTGCCGGACTCTCAAACACTTGTCTCTTTCACCCCCTCTGGATCCGCCACCTTACACCTATAACCCCACTTGGACTCTTCACACAAATCCCCCTGTACGACACGCCCCTCTTTTCCCTGTTTGGACACCTCATCTCCCCAAATCTGGACTTTGACTCGCCGTTGTCTTTTTTCACTACAGGACATTATTTTCAACATCAAGGACACAACACTGTTTAGAATAAATGTATGATCTGTCATGTTATATGGTTTTGTCTCATGCCTTGTGCGTCCCGGTAGTTTTTGTTTGTCTAAATATGTTTCCATGTCTCCTTTTTTAATTTTTGATTTTAATATTGTTTACTGTCACCTGCCTTGGTGTCTGCTCATTCCCTGTATGCTGTCTCCCTCTGGTGTTCGTCTGTTGTCAGTAGCCCCCCCCCCCCCCCCCTATTTCTCAGTGTATTTATTTTTGTTTTTCTAACATATCATTTAATCTTTTGATTTAAAATTTTGTCTTCAATTTTGTAATATATAATTTATTTTTGCTCTTTTACTTTAGTTTTAGTGCATTCTCCCCTTTTTGATTAAACAAACGCATTCCACATGTTGTATACATCCCCTATATATAAGTATATATAACTGATTTTACATGATACCTTTTTATAATAAAAGACAAAAAAAAAAGAACGCCCGATCTCGTCTGATCTCGGAAGCTAAGCAGGGTCGGGCCTGGTTAGTACTTGGATGGGAGACCGCCTGGGAATACCAGGTGCTGTAAGCATTTTGCCTTTCA
>JAVQJW010248382.1:0-12827 GCA_036025195.1 Hypseleotris klunzingeri
AAAGTGATCCGGCATTTTGTTTTTGAGTTATCGCGGTCACACGACCAATCTGCGGACGCGGACGGACATAAAACCATAATATCGCCGAACGCGATTCTCGCGTTTCGCCGATATAATTACATCTGCGGCATGGTCGCTATAACTTGAAGAAGCCAACAGGTGGCGCCACCAGTTGGATGAATAAGCAAAATTGATGCTGAGTGTTTTGCTAACAGCCATACGGAAGACAGCACTGACCTAATTTTGACGCAGGGGTTTGTGGTCTTCTGTCAGAGACTCTAACCTGAAGGCAATGGGGCTCTTTTTGTATTGAGTCGCCTCTGTGTGCTGAGTGTCAGCACTGGGGGCGGACATACAGCGCATCCCGCAGCCTCCGCCCGTCTGTGAGACAGAGGTAGTTAGAGGAGAGGCAGGGGAGCCGCAGACCAACACACCGGGACTGCGAGAACAAGTCAGGGGCGATGGCCGCGGATGGAGGATGCGGGGAAACGGTGGACCAGTACCGGGCCGAGGTGGAGAGGCTCACGCAGGAGCTGGCTGAAGCGAACCGGGAGAAGATCAGGGCGGCGGAGTGCGGGCTGGTGGTGCTGGAGGAGAATCAGACGCTGAAACAGAAGTATGCAGATCTGGAGAGCGATCAAGAGACTCTGAGGAAGGAGCTGGAGCAATTACAGGAGGTAAAAGAGACACTTGTTCTTGTACAGTGTGGTGTGGCTACAGCACTGCAGTCAAGTGGACAGAGAATGAGCTGCATGGCCCTGAGTGTGGTCAGTGTCCACAAATAGCCCCTGGTCTGTTTGTGATGGTGACTCCAGTGTGTTTTAGTGGTGCTTTCCAATGAGTCCAAGACAATCAGCAATGTTTTGTTGAGTTGAGGACACCACGTTAGTTAATTCTGCATAAAGTTGACATAAGTGCCATTCAGGTTTAAAAACTATTTGCATTTTTTTTATTTTATGGCAAGGTTTGTTGCCAGTTTCAGCTCTTGCATTCTACTCTTTCATTGTTTTGTTACACACCTTTTGCATGGTAACAGCCTTGGCCAGATTTGCTGGTGCTTCTACAAATATATTTATTTTTTCTTGACATAGACAGACTTGTGTTGGTCATTTTTAACAATCTTCTAGACACTACAGTTTATAACATGATTCACAATAGACCAAAATTTTGAGACAGATTTACAAATGCCATTTGATCCATCTTGAATAATGAATGCTGGCATGGTATATTCTGTCATTAGTGCATACATGCACACAAGAGGTGGCTGCTGACAGGGCTGAGGGCTCAAGGTCGTTTGTGGAGTTGCTCAAAACAAAAGGGCACATGAAGGAAACAGCTGAAGGCGGCATTTTCATCAGAATAAGTCACAAGGGAGTGTTTGCTCTTTGTTGCCAACTTACATAGACTTTGAATATATTTCTTCTAAAGTTATTCACTTAGCACTGGGTTATGCTGGGTCACTAATAAAGTTTTAATGAAAGTAAAACTTACACCTTTCCTGCTGATACATCTAAAGTAGACATTTATTTGTACATGATAACACATGCTTATAGCCCAGAGAAGACATCAAACAACATAAAGAAAAGCCAAAAAATGTATAATGTGTAATTACTGGAGCAAAAACCTGAGTTCTTGATCACCTGGCCCCATAGCTTAATGAATAAATAATGATAATATTACATGCTCAGCTTAAGGGCAGCACTTACAACATTACACTATGCATGTGAGGTTTTATGCTCACATCTTTCACTTTCTTTTATGTACTGTTTGAGTGTATGACTGAACAGTTTGCAGATTCATTATTATGGTAAAGTAGAAGCAGTGATGTGATGTCGGCCTGATGTCTCACACTTTATCGATCGTTCAGTGATATGTGATACTGTGGATGACAGAAGTAGAGCTCAAAAGTGGGGCTATATTTTAGATGTTTCTCCGTAATGTAATTTTAATTTATAGTTCTGAGGTATCAAAATACATTTAAACTATTACCTTTGTTGTAGTCTTATTCTGTGATTTGATTAAAGCATTTTTTGCCATTTGGTTTGCCTTCACTGAATAAGCCTTATCTTGGTATGTAGAATGGTAAGAAATAACAATCACTGGTTTTTCCAACTCAGTCACACACTATGAATATATAAACATTGAACCTGTCTGTACAATAACATCATTCTATTTTCATGGCAGGTGTATGCAGCATGAAAGACTTGTTAAGAGGGAAATTGAAATGGATTTTTTTTATTGTTTCTAGGCCTATGTGGATCATATTTATTTCAGCTAAATGTAATCAGTTTGTTGTAGAAATTTAGATTTGAATCAGTGGCCTCATAAGCAGAGCGACCCTTACCATGTTTACAATAATTTACCAATACATTTTGCATGTGGTTGCCAGTTACGTGAATGGTAGACACCCTGCAATGGAATATATTCAATCTTTTTTATACAAAGCTTTAGCCTGATCTTTAGGCATTTATTCAGAACTGGGCCTTAGACATCAAATAAAGCCATTCTTACTGATCTGATCAATAATAAATAAAATCTGTTCAAAAATGCAGTTCAGAATTTGCTGTATACTGTTTTTGCATATGCACATTTAATCAAAATGAGTTTATCCAATCCCCATATTTGTTGCACGCAGGGCTCTGAACCAAATCATTTTTTCTGACATTTCCTCCACTCTTTCACTGCCTCCATCCATCCTTCTATTTCTTCATTTTCTAGCCTCCAGTTCAGTGCTGTGACTATGTAGTCTAATGTATGTCTTGGGATAGCTGCCTAAGCTCTGCTGGAAACATTATTACCCTGTGGTTGTGGCTTGTTAGCTCTGTCTCTGGGCAGATAACCCTCAGTAACTATATTGTGCTGATGGAGGTGGATGCATATAGCATGGGTGGACATATATGGTTCATAGAAGTCAACTACTGTATACTGTATGTATGTTTTATTCTTAGTTAGACTGAAATAACTTGGCAGATCAGTCTCTAGCCTAGCAGGTTTTCTTTCTTATGTTTTGATATTAACTGGGTAATTTAATTGTACAGCTTAACAAAGCAAACAAATATTCTTTAGAGATTAATTGTGCATTCAAATTTCATTGACATTTAACACTATCTTATATTAAGCCACCAAATTGGAAACAATCTTTCTGTTTCAAATGCTTAACCATTTTGATTGATTAGCTGTGTTTTCTGCATTATCCCAAAGCATGTCATGTGATTGCATTGTCGTCAGAAACAGTGAGGAAGGTGTACAACTGCTCTTTGACTTTATATCCTTCATAATAAATGACTATGGTGCCCAGTGAAGGACATGTTTAAAGTCATGGGTTTACAGCCTTCATGTTACCGTAACTTCAAAATGCATGCTGAACATTGCCTGGTCTAGTCATTTGTATGATAAAAGTCTTTTTGAACATGTAAGCCTGGCACATTTACATTTACAGAAAATGTCAATTAGAGGCTTTGCAAAAGTTGAATGTATATGAGCATATATTAACCCTGGTGCATTTGACCTCTGAGTGGGGCTGAAGAGACAGCGACTGTGGCTGTAAATCTATCTACCCGCACTGAGGAGAAAGGATTCATTACAGGCTTTTTCTCCTTCTCCTTTGCCTCTTTTTGCTTCAGTGGGGTGCACGAGAGGCCAGTAAACATACATGGCTGGGATGAATCAATACTCGAAGGGACTGTGTGGTTCCCTACACCAGCAGCCCACCATCCCCCTACTCATTCAGGCGCTCTATTTTGCCTCTGTCCCGCTGTTAGATGGTATTATGCATTGATTTGTGTTACGCTGGTGCCTTGACCAGACTGTGCACTATTCTGTACTGGTTTGTGTTGACAGGTTGCATGTAATTTAATGTAGACCATGGCATATTTACATATTATCGGAGCTAACTGATGCCATAAAATCCAAATACACTGTTGCAGTATTGGCTTGAGATTTAGTCGGGGGACAACCTTTGACCCTTGCAACAGGCGACAGATACTGTTGAGAATATTTATGAGGACCGGTATGTCCTTGTTATTTTAATGAGGACAATGTGTGTTTAGCCAAAACTGATAATCGTCAATTGTTGTTAAGTCACTCGCAATACTGTATGTATTTTCCAAAGCTCAAATTTATATGACACAATTATGACAATATACTTTTCTGGTCAGTGTGTTCAGTGGTAACACATTTGTTCAGATTTGAATACTTACGCTTGAATTACAACCAGTTATTATGTTGTCTTAGCAAACCAACAGTCTAAATGCTTATAAATGTATTGAGATTGTCAAATAGGTAGGTAAAGGTAGTGTGTTGTGCAAGACAAAAAGTGTAACATGCAGTGCAAGTTGTGATATTTAGTATACAACAGTATATCATTCAGCCCTGCATTTTACAATAGCACTTTTTCCACCATACACATTGTAATTGTGGGCTTTTGTTGTTTCAGGTTTTTATGGCCGTGTTGACTTAATGGTCTCTGTCTGTACAATGACAAGCTTGGGTGGGTGTGTCCTACCAGCACTGTACTCAATAACAAATCCCAGAAGTCCATCATTGTTCATTTATATCTATTTAAAACTATTTAGCTCGACCCACTTTTCTTTGTTCTGCTGAATCTCATGTGAGAAGGATTCATTGCAGAGAAAGACAATGGGATTTATTAAAAACTGGCCTTTGCTGCAGTGAGATACAGTAGACGGTAAGAAGCAAGAGGAGTCCCCTGGCCGCAGGCTGCCGTATTGATTTGTGGTCTGCTTTAGCTGTGTGTGCTGCAAAGTCTGTGCAAGCCTAGCAAAATGCTGTCTTTTCCATCACTGTTCATTGAAACTTTTGTAAAAGGACATGTGCTTAAAAGGACATGTGCCAGATAGAAGAGTTTTCATTATTATAAACATAAATTGTTCATTTTGAAATTAAATTAATTCAAGCAAAACTATGTCTGGTAAATTGTTGATTTTGCAGAGTTATCTATAAAGAGCTAAGAAGCTTCCAGAAAACCAGAGGCTACTCTATTGTGGTCATTCCGATTCCCTTTTACTTCTTGTTTGTCCAGTCTTGTACATATACTGACTTGCATACCCAAACAAGCGCTGCTAATGTGTGCACAACTCAGAACAGGGTCAGCAGATCTGTCTCTGTCATTCGTGCCCTGTTAGGAGATAGGTTTAGACATGTACTAAATCAAACTCTAGTTAACCCTTTTAATTAGGCCTTTCCTTTACCTCAGGGAGCCCATGTTAAGTTAGGTTCGGAAATGAAAATGAACAGTGTAAGGTGCATTGTCGCTACAGATTGTTGGGCAAATCTTTTTAGAATGTACCCACTAATACATTGGTTTCTAAACGGTGTGTGTGGAGATCCAGTAATGGGTTGTATTTGGGTTACCAGAAAACATACTGCATTTAATGAGTGATAGTTAGATAGAGAGTTTGTTGAATCATGATACAATGCATTTATTTTAGCTCTGCTCTTCACAGTTATTTTACTGTAACGATGACAGTGTTCGTATTAATACAAAATGGAAGATAAATAGTATTAAGTATTATTATGAACACTGAATTGGATGTATATTGAATGTGTTGTTTGGAGCAGTAGTTTTCCTGTCAGATCAAAAAGTCAAAGTCAACTAAAATCATGATCTTGACCTTAATAGTCTCAAAGGAAATCTATTGAAAACTGTACACTACATATTGGTGCACCAGTAGAACTCCAGACTGAATTGAGAAAGATGCCATCCAGGCTGTCTGTGTGTGGCTTGATATCTGTGTAGATAAGTACACACAGAGAGACTGTTATCTTTTCAATCTGTCCTCTGTCTTTCAGTCTGTCTGCCTCCGCTGCCTCCGGTCTGGGCACTGATACCATAACTTTAACTTGTAATGTTTTGCTACTCATCAGGAATTTCTTTAATGCTCTTTCCATAGAATACAAGTGGTTCAAAGGTCCAAGTGTTGCGGGGAGGTGGAGACAGACTGGGTCGATGTGCACACTTCCTGCATTAGCGTGGTAATTCTTCTTCACCCGAGGCAAGGTCCTGATCATTAAAAGACTGAAGCCACCAAGCACTTTATTTGAGAGGACAATTATTTATTGTGGTCATTGAAAGTTCACAGAGACAGAATGCTGTCAAATTGATTTATGTTCACATGTTCATTGGTGGATTGATTGAGGATGTAAAAAAAAAAATTATATTACACTATGATAAGAGCATCTATGATAGCACTGTTGGGACATGCTGTTGTTATAGTGTAAAAGAAGTCATTTTCCAAAAATATGGTCTATATTGGCTTGTCCATTTTCCTCTAGGGGTCCCTACAGCAAATCAAGCATAGATACTTTGGCAGTTTGCTACACCAGATGCCCTTTCTGGCACAACCTTCTTTATTCCTCCAGGCTTGGAGTTTTGGGTTCCAAATTAGGGAATAAAATCCCTGACCACCCAGACAAAAGCACTGGAAACAATTCAATAATAGTGGTGGTAGTGGTAGTATCATATTTCATATCCATTAGTAAAGTGACTAACCAGATTTTTAGCTAAATTTAGTTTTGTTTTTATTTTCTGGACTGTCTTCTCTGCAACAAAGATTTGCTTTAAAAATCATAAACAAAATATAGCCTTTTTTATTCTGACATTCAGATTCTTATTGTACATTTCTTTTCTGCACAAAAGAATGGCAGTGGTCAGCCTGAATACCAGCGCTGTACATGTTGAATTGAGCCTCTAGCTGTGTGTATTTTTGAAGGCATGTATTATTTGTGTGCTGCAGATATTCAAAGGGTAGACCATGTGTTTTGTTGCTTGACTCGCTAGAAAATGTGCTATGGGGCATTACCGACAGAGCCGAGAGAAAACTCTGACACAACTGCCATCTTTGTGCAGTTTCTTTTCTGTCTTTTAAACTCACAGCAAAGAGTATATTCTTCAACCTTGCATCACCCTGGACTCCATCCAATCTCCATGCCATTTTCTTTTTAGAATAGAGGCACTTGGAGAGCTTATCAAAACAAATATTGGGCTGTATATTGCAGTGGTAAAATTATACATATAGTCACAGATATCTCTCAAAAGTGGTCCACGCAGAAAGGCACAGTAGTGGAATAGCATCATAATACAAACAGATGACCAGGTGCATGCTAAATAAAAACTCTGAGCTAAAATTTCCCTCTTCTCTGGACCCTTGTAGTTGGATTTGGTTTTATTTGGGACTATTTTGCAACTGAACCTATAAAAATGCAGGCAGTGTTCTAGTTCTACATTAACAACAAACATTTTCTACTTTGGCTCAACAAAAAACAATACACCTGCTCCTTTAATATGACTGCAATGTCCATTCAGCACAGCATAGTCCAAGAGCATAAGTGACAGGCATTCTGGGAAATAATCCAGGTTCTTTCTTATCATGAGGCGACTTGAGCCAAATTAAATCACTCTTAATAAGACATGCATTTTTATTAGAAGCAGCCTATCCTCTGGCAGACCTTCAGACTGTGTGTAGAAATTGTCAAATTGTGTGTCAAATTGTGTTGGTAACAAAGTGGCAGATGTGACGCCATTGTGGATCAGCTAACTGCCATGGATTTTCATGATGAAGCACAAAGAGCCCATTTTGGTGATCCAGCATTATGGATGTTTTCCCGGGGTTTTAACATAATAGAATATTATTATCAGAGGAATGGGCTCTTTCTGTATCTAAAAAGCATTCTAGGAGCAGAAAGCCAGGCAATTTATTTTCTTGCTGTGTTGCACTGTCATCCTATAAAACTGTCATATCACCAGAGTGGGGCATTTAAATGATTCATGAATGGGAGGGTGTGGAGTCAAGAGATTTAAATGGTGCATTTGAGCATGTCTGACTAATAAGCTTAAAAATAAAAACCTCTAAGCAGCCCATTGGCTTTGTGAGCACATACCGAATCTCATTCAAGCTTGTAGGCATATGTCTGGCTGCATTTATTTGATTTATTTTGTAATCTGTTTAAAATTGCGTGGGGTGTGACTGACCTCCATGCTGGCTGCAGGCCTTCTCCCCTCTCTGGTGAAGAATGTGCTTGTGAGTCGTCTCATATCTGACAGATCTCTGGACTTGGCACTTTTCCCCATTGGCCGAGAGGCACATGAGGACATTCACTGTCCTTGTGCAAAGATACTGTGTCAGGGCATCATTTTCCATAAGTCCTATAATACTATTCTGAGCAAACTGTCATTTTGAATTGTTCTGACCAGTCTCATGCCACACCAGGTCACATTCATTTGGTTTTATGGGCAATTTGACTGGCATACAATGTTACTCACACTCATGTCATGCATCTAAAATTGACAAAAGCCTTCATCTCCCCAGCCAGCTCTTTTTTTATTAACATGAATGACCAGTTTTTATCATCCGTAAGCAACTTCTGGACACACACTATAGTTTGCTATGTGCTCAGCTGCTCTGCTAGTATCTCTCCATGGTACTACTACTGCATGTGGTCTGCTGGGCCAACCATCTGGACCAAACACATCTTTGTGAGATGTCTAATACTCTCTTGCCAACAGCAATCATACTAAAAATAAACTAGTAAAGGGTTGGAAAAGTCATCTGTCAAATTCCATATTGTGTATCTAAGCATGCTATAATCACATCACATTCACTTTGGCTTATGGAAAATTTGATTGATACTCAATGCTGATGACTCAGCATTGCCAGATTTTGAATGCTGTTATCTTTTTGTTTTAAACACGGAGCTAATATGATTTTTGGATGTGAGTTTCTCAGGATGTCTAAGCAATCTGGACTCATTTTTCAGACGTACAATGATAATAAAAGCAATACATTCTGTGACGTCTTCCTGGGCAAACACTTATTTTCTTCGAGAAAATACTTCTAAGAAAGTTGATTCCAGATCAATTTCCTTTCATATTATGAACAGACAAAACTATGGTTAATGTTAGACCTAGCATAACTCTTAATTAAAGTTTAAATGTTGTGTTTAAATGTGAAATAAGGTTGTGCTGTAGAGTATCCCATTGCCTCCGGCCCTCCCATGACTCCTCATTAAAGTCCCACAGTGGCACAGAGCTCCTCACCTCACGTACAATAGTGCAGAGGCCAGTTTGTTTTTTGTCTGCCTCTGTTTCTCTCTATGGCCCCAGGGATGAATATATGTAGAGAAGACTGTATCCAATGGGGCGCAGAAAACCTTAAGCCTTAAGGTTGAATAAATTACAGAGTTTTCCAGAAAAAGAGCTGAACTGGCTGCCAATCAGTGCTCGAAATGAAGAGCATCCCAGGAAACAGTATGAAAATTTAATGTCACATATATTATTCCCATGTCATGCAGCTTGTATGGTGTAGCTTATTAGACTTATTAGTACTAATCATATAGTTTCTGCCAGGTGCACCTTTCCCAGTTTTTAAAAATGAACGGTTAAATTGGATTTTTGAAAATGCCTTGTTTACGCCAATGTCTAAGACTGGTTTTAGTGGGAATAGATCACTACTCATTACATTGTTCTCTGGAATTGGCCATCTCTGAAATCAGATGGGCTACAGCAGCAGAAGAACACGTGCCCTTTATTATATACAAGATCTAGCTAATAAAGTGGCCATGCAATGAGTATAATTAGCATGTCTTATTTTTAGCCTTCAGAATCCCGTAGTGAGGCAGTAACAGAAGGCCGCTCTAGACTGGGTGCTTTTATGTGTAAACACCAAACCCAAGCCACCATCCTTGCACTTTCGCCCACTATTACGCCTTTATTCAGGGAGCAGTGGGCAGATGGGGCTGGCCACTTTGAGGAGGGATGTGTTCAAACCATCTGTCTCTTTGCCCATATCCAACAACTACAGGTTTTCTAGTGATGAGTTGTTTCTGACTGCATTCAAACAGGCTCTCTCAGTACTTGTGGCTCTATTCTGGTCGCCTGGGAAGCCACATCCATTCATGTCACCAAGAGGAAACAAATGAAGGTGGAATGCCAGGCTGTTTTTTGGGGGGAGAGTGTGAACTTTACAACTCAATAAAAAGTAAAATGTGACATGTAATAAAAACACCATAAGTTGTATTACTTTATTTGGATTTTGAGTTTTAATGCAGAGATTTCAATAGAATTTCATATAAATCAGAAATGTATAATTAAATAGAAATGAATGAATGATGGGTAAATACTAACCTGGTATACCAACCCCACCTATTTTTTTTAAAAAACATCTGGTTTCGATAATCTTTGCACTTGAAATTGAATGTAATCAATGAGAGACCAGACTAACATCTTTGTATAGAAGGAGGTTTGTCGCAGCTGGCCAGAGTTGGTAAATGTGATTATTGTTCTATAGTGGTCAAAACCAAATCCTTACTTATCAAAATTGACATGACATTATACACACTGAGACATAGACTATCATAAATTCATATTCATATTGGATGTAAAGAAAGAAAGACATTTATATTAGTAATGTTGGATGCTGCTCAAGTCCCAACCTTTTTTGCCAGTAGATAGTGTAATGGATCACATGTGTGCAGAGGGCCTGCTGGGAAGTTGGCAGCCTCTCATCTACAGCATGAACAGTTGCTTGTTCCCCACATTGTGCCTGCCGTTAATCACCACTTTTATTCTAGAGGCCCTCCCTTTTAATCACTTTCCGCAATCAAACTGTGCCTCCGGAGAGCATGAATAAGAATACGGTCAGTGCACAAAAAAGAGTGATCGAACAAAAGCGAAAGAAAAAAGCAAAAGAGGGGGAAAAAACTTCAGCGGTGGAATAAAAACTGAAAAAATACAGAATAGTAGTGATTATACAGCAGTTGAGAGTAGTTTCCATGCTTGAATGGCTTGTTATGTTGGTGCTTATTGAGGTCATTATAGCTGGCCTTTACTTATATGCTAAGTGCTACATCTGTAATTCAGTGGAAGACAATAGGTGTTACTTTATTACAATCAATGTGTGGTGTGCAAAAATAGTTACAAGTTGTCACAAGCATGTCATAATTATAAACGGTATTCATTGTGATACTATTTTATGTATAGTATGTTTTTTCCCATGTTTTTTTCTCACTTTGTTGGCATACAAACGTTTTTGTTTTGTCGCAGAAAAAAAATGACTAGGAGGAAGTGAACACAGCAGCAGATGGCAGCTCATTCCTCCAATGTCTGAAGCTTATAAATGATTAATGTCAAACAGGAAAATGTTGTTATAAAGATGAGATGGAAAACATAAATTATTAATACGTGTATGTCTCTTTATGATTTAAGTGGGGTGGTCAGTGGGACTGTGACGGTCTCTTGATTCTTTGTCTTTAGGCTGTGTTGTAGTATACAGCCATTGTAAAGCATTGATGACTATAGAACTATTGTGTTTCTTGTGCTGATCTGCAGAGCTAGTGGACAATAATATACACTCACTGGTCACTTTATTAGGTACACCTGTGCACTTGGTCATTACTGTAGTGCAAAAAGCAATCACATGAATTCATTGAACATGTGTAAAGTGCTATGTATATTTTATGTCAATGTATTTCAAATGCCACCAGATATTGTTTGCGTATAGGAGAAGCCTGTTCTGCTGTTTACTTAATTTCCTCAATCAAGGCCTCAGCCTCATTATCATGACAAGTCAGCTCTTAGGCTGTGAAAACCTGTGTCAGGAAATAGGAACAGTGTTTTTATTGATCACATTGAAACCTCACCCTACATAGGTATCCTTATGGGACGGTTGCTTCACTCTGCTGGTGGTGGCATTGTACCAGACATTGATACACTACAAAGTTTCATTCGCTTCTCTTTATTCGCACTGCCTGGGTTTTATTCCTGTTTTTGTTGCCCACAGGCGTTTGGACAGGCCTACACCACCCAGCGTAAGGTGGCAGAGGACGGGGAGACCAATGAGGAGACACTGCTGCAAGAGTCTGCTTCTAAAGAGGCCTACTACATGAGCCGTCTACTGGAGCTCCAGACTGACCTGACCCTGAGTCGTTCTGTGGCCTCCAACGCCCAGGCAGAGACCGACAGACTCAATGGACTTCTGCAGGAGCTGCGAGAGGTGAGATGGACTAAAAGGCAAAATTAAAAATATGAATTCCTAACAAATCTTCAAAACTCAAAGATGTACTAAAAAATATCTGCATTATGGGCTGTGGGTTAGCTCAGTCTGTAGAGCGTGCACCCCATATTTAGAGCCTATAGTGCTTGTCCTGACGTCATGAGTTTTAGTTCACCTCACAACAGTTTGCCGAACAACACTCCCTGCTTTTCTCCCTGATTTCCTGTCAGTCTACTGTCTTATGTAATAATGCTGACAAATTGCCCAAAAATATCTGCATTACTTGAACATTGCAAAAGTTCTTGTTTTCAATGTGATTGTTGGGTCAGTGGCTCACAAGTGACAGCGAACATCATATTTCAGAATGGCTTAGCATTTTTCTCTTTGATGCAGCTTACTCTTAAAATAAATGCAAAGAATAATTAACATTTTCTCGATTGATATGGAGCAGCTAGTGGTGATTGACAGAGGTCACATCACCAGAGAGTGGACGTGCAGAAAAGGGGCTGTAATGCAAACATGTCTGCCCCACTGTGGCCAGCAGCAGGGGAGGTCGACCCCAGGTCAGACACTGTGGCCACGACCCCATTGTAGAGGCCAAATCCGGGGCTAAGCTCACGGCTAAAGTGAAATGCCCTGAGCTCGGCACATGTGGAGGCTCAGAATGAGGTGTCATTATAACAACATAGGAAAAAAACACATTTTGTCTATACTCATTCACTCACTGTTTATTCACAAATGTTATTTTTAATAGTGTTGATTTATATACACCCTATTAATAATTCATTTCTATGCATATAAGTATGGGTTTACTCAGTG
>JAVQJW010249824.1:0-10944 GCA_036025195.1 Hypseleotris klunzingeri
ACATTTCAATACATGTATTTCTTATATGCAGTATTGATTATGGTATTAACTATCAAAATCAAAAGTATATCTCTGAATATTATCTGCAGCTGTGCGTGAGCTATTGTTCAAAATTTGGAAAATGGTATGCAGAAAAAGAAAAATGAAATTCTCTGAAATTCCTATTAGGCAGAAACAATATACATAAAATTATAAATTGTAAAAAGAATTGTTTATTTATTTAGTGAGGATATAATTTTACAATAAAAAGTTTACAACTAAAGAAACCATAAGGGGTGGACATTTTTAATTCTAAACATTCCTAGTCAGATCATATAAAGAGATTGTATGTCCTGAAACAGAAGTCTAGAAATTTCCCCTGAATGTGTGGCCTAGTCTAGTAATGTTGTGTCTTTGCTTAACAACCACTTTGTTTTTGTAGGATGCTTGTTTAATGAGCAGTCTCAATTGATTCCAGCTCAGAGACAGCCACAGAGCCACAGAGGGACAACTGAAGGCCAATAGCAGTGCGCATCATTCAAATCGTGTCCATGCAAGTGAGACGTACTCCTGACACTGGCCGCCCCTCCGAGAGCCATATACACGCAATTGCAGGAATAAAGCTACGGCTGAAATGTCTCATCCATAGGGAGGGCTCACAAGTAATAATGCACAAGACGAAGAGACAGACAGCTAGATTGAATAGAAAGACAGCTAGACAGGCAGAGATCAAGTCCAATCCTGCTCCCGTCATCTGGCTGTATGTTCACAGGTCAGGCTTAGCTAATCTAATTCCTTGGGCTTTCCCACAAAAAGCCAAGTGCCACTCAAGTAGAAGTGGCAGGGTATGGAGACAGAGGGACTGGGAAGTGGATGCTGCTGCTTGTGGTGGTGGTGGTGAGCTTGAATAATTATGAATCAAGTGAGCTTAACCTTCTGGGGAGTTAATTTGAAGTGCACTGGGGATAGGGGAGTGGGACTCTTTATTTCCCTGGGGTGCCCCTAATGCCATTGTGAGGGAATGGAGAGATCAGGACACAAGCGGCAATATCGTGTCTGTTAGCCACCATATGACGGAGCTGACCTCAGGGCGGTGTGCACAATCACACCTGCCGTCATCAGGCCTAATTTGTTAAACATATCAATAATGTGCTGCGGGGCCTTTCCTCTGACACGCTAGGCCATTGATTCAAGTCACTGTGTTGAGTGACAATGGCCCCCCCACTTCACAACCACTGCTACCCAACATCAGGAGAATCATTACATTCTTTGTGCTTACTTTTTGAGGAAAATTCAAAGCCTGTTTTGGAAATACAATCTTTTCATACCTTCAAAACAAATTTCTGTTCAGTGGCATATCAGCTGGCATGACAATTGTAATTAATGAGTGAATATGGGAAAGGTTGTCTGTCTATGTTTCTGTCAGTCTGTCATACTGGCCATTGTCCGGGATGTGTACCAACTAAGGCTCATAGTTGGTGGGACAGACTAATAGGTGAAGGAGATGAAATTTTTTTTTCAGTCATAAGGAGGGAAAGAAATTAGACCCACACTGCCGTACATGACAGCAAAGAGTATATCGGCGAAATGCCCCATGCATCTGCGTCATATGCAATAACACCGACGACCTTCTTGATCGGAGATTTGATGCGAGCAATTATGAGGCCCTGCCCCAAACCATGAGAAATATGGGAAGGGTCAATTTGACTGGTTTGATTTGTCTGGATGTTTGTGAAGGATGCTTTTGCCAGTTTAGTAGAAGTAGTGTGCCCACACGTGTTAAAAAATAATTATACTTTGCAGCTAATGACAGAATAAGTGCCTCTATTCCCGTCTGTCAGTAAGATGGGGCATTATAGCTACTGGGTGACTGAGTGGCTGGTTGGCAGAAAGACCATGTTGTATAGTTGTGGCAGGAGCCTATGGCAGCACAAACCTCGACATCTGGATCCAGTTTGCTGGGAGCAGACAGGCCTTACTCTGCCAAAGGGAATCTTAGCCCTTTGATTCCTCCTCCCATGGCTAGCTCTAATTGTCATCCCTCATTATTTAGTCAAAGGTGCAGGGATGAATCACAAACTATTACACAGAAATGACATTTCCTGCTCCGAGAGAAATCCTCCTAAACCTCGCTCCCTCACATCTTAGCTGATAAGAACCATCAATTTTACACAGGCAGGGGGAAAAAGTACAGCTGGAGTGCAAACATATCTCATCCACACTCATATCATTAGGATTTCACTGTGAGACCCTTAAACCACATGAGATGTAAGAGGAAAGGGCAAAAGCTAGAGCTGATTTGATGACAATCCTCAATCAGAGAATGTCATAGATATCTACATAACGTTAGAGCTATTGTCGAAATAGAGAGGAAACCTGAAATAACAGTTATGAGACAGTTTTTGAACAAATCACCAGAAATATTTTGAGGACATTACTTAGAACTACTGTATTTCACTTTACCAGAACAAAGATGACAAATTGAATAAAGTGTGAACAAAGCTAAGTGAGCTATACATGTCAACCTCTCTAGCAATCACCTCAGTACTTGTTTAAAGTTCTTTGTTCATGTTTTGTAAATCCAGACAGGGCTTGTGTAAAATATTACTGTATATTTCAAACTAAATGCTTGAGAATATGTGTATCAGTCCCTTCAGTTTTCCACTGCACAGACTCTTCTTTTTATGGTGACCACTGTTCACTCATCACTTGGTCCTGTATAAGCATTTCTAACTGAATGTTTAGCCTACTATGAGATCAAGCAGCCTCTGATTTCAGCACTAATTGTGCATGTCCACTTAAGAAGCTGACAGCTAGGCGAATGAGGAGGCTGCAGGCCTCCGCAGCACGACACTCATCCATCACAGCCTAACCGATTGCATCCCTCTGAAGGCTCAACACGCTAACACCATTAGCTCTACTGCTGGGCATCTAACTAGCACATCACTCACACAGCTACATGCTAACAGCATTACAGCTAATGCTGCCCCTCTAACCAACACATCCGTCATAGTGCTCCAAATCCTAGGGCTGCACACAAACACGTAAAGCCAAGTGCCTCTCTAAGCCAATCACACGTTTGCCTGCGTTACTTTTGTCGGCTGTTGATAAAAGCCTCATTTGTCTCTGAAGAGCTTGAATGCCACTGAAAGAAGCCGTTTTGTTTTTGTTTTTCTCACCCACAGTAGATCTTGGAGTGTGGTTGGATCTGCATGTCTCTGTGAAGGGAGCCATTCAAATCTGATTATGATTTCATCTTTCACAAAGACAGTACACCACTAGGATAATTTTTAATTAGAACCAGAATCAGTAAAAAAGAATGGGGCATGGAGACAATAAAATGAGGAATGCATTCATCCATGGGATGATTCTCAAGCTTTATTTAAGATCTGTGCCAATGTGCTAACAGCATTAATGAAGTTATAAAGAATTATGAGGGGAAATCAAATTTGCCTCGCCACTTGAGCGCCACTAAAATGCCAAACAATAAACTACCAGATTGCAAATTAGATCAGTAAAAATATCAAACACATTGCGGTGCAGGAAAATCCATAATTGCATTTAGTGCCTGGCCTCTCCTGGGGGAAGAGACACTAAAGATCATCAGCAGGCTACACAGGAGTCGCTATTGACAGAGCGGTAAAAATCGACAGGCTAACTAAATAAACACTCCAGGCTCCATTAAATATTCAACGGTTGAGATTTGACAGTCGAGCAAGCCTGCCTCTCCCCATCGCTTCCACTGCCTTTTCTCTGCAGCACATCTTCCTCCTGTACCACCCCCCACTCCTCTTCCTCCCTGTGCTCCTGACAGCAATAACTGATGCGCTGCCTAAGGGTGCTGCTCCAGTGGGAGACCTGGGAGGACAGAGCAGGAGAGCAAAAGAAATAAAGGCGAGACAGCCTATGACCAATGGCCATTAACCAAGAACTAAGACAGGGCCCTATCACATCCTCTGAAGCCACTTCCCAGTCTTACACAATGGTGCTCAGACACAAAAACTGAAGCAATCCTCTAATGTATCAATTCCCCATTTATCAACTTTATTATATGGGCAATTTGTGTAAAAGAAAAGTCATACCTAAAGGCAGGTGAAAAAAACTCCTGGATCCTCATGACAACATCCCATGCACTCATCTGTAGTGGTGAACTGAGAGGGGTTATGCAAATGAGAGATGACAGTGTTATTGTGTGAGGAATATCAATGGAGTAATTACTGTTGCATGTCGGGCTATTGGCCCGCTGCTGCAGCGCCCAGCCAGCGTGCTTCATTTCTCAGCCTCCTCTCGGGGGAGAGATGAGCGCAGTGCTCCTGAGAGCAGAGCTAATAATGGCAGCTCGGATACAGGCAGGGTTTAGACGAGCCCCCGGGTCCTGAGCCGCAGACTGCTAAACGTTGCAGGGGTCTCAGGAGAGCCCACCAGCAAAGATGAAATGATTAAAAAAACACCCAACCTGACTGACAAGCTGACCATCCACCTATATGTCTGTGTGCAGCAGGTCAAAGCACCGGTTCTCACTTCAATCTAGACAGCAACTGACCTCTTTGGCTGTACGCTCACTTCAGCAATTATTACTTTCTTACGTAGTAACAGTCTTTTCAGCACATGAAATATATTTAAGTAGAAACCAGCACTCATAGTGTAGGTGAAATTCAGATGATCCTGCAGCCATAACATTCTGGTTTGCCTTCTTTTTACATTTGGCACTCATCCAATAAGCAAACTCCTTTGGCATGTAAGTGTCATCAAATTTAAAGCTCAAATTTGTTGAGGCGTTCAACAAAGTGCTGTTCTTTAAACTCCAAAGCAGCAACTGCCTGTAACTTGTCAACTTTATCATCTTTTACAAGTGAGGGATTGTCTAATAAATAAAAAGACGAAGAGGCCATAAGTTCACCTGATGGAAGACATGAAGAAGAAATGTAAAAAAAAGCACAAGGCTGGTACAGGCCCCGGAGCAGTGAATTAACATACCAAACAGCAGGAATGTTTCTCCCACACGCCGCCTTTGCGGCTGCATAATCACTTTTCTTTTCTTTGCAAAAGGTCTAATTTCTTACTTTGTCATGAATAATATGTTTTTACTCACAATTACACTTTAGTGGATTTAAAAATAAAAGTCATTAAGATTTCACAAGGATATGTCTGTTAATATTATAACAGTTTCAATAAATGAAATCGAAAAATGAGAAATCTAAAACCAAACAATAATACCTAGAACAGTACAGGCAGTTGGCTAACCAACCTTTCAAAAATCTTGTTCTGTTCTGTGCAATGAAAAATATTTTTTCTTTTGACATCACTGATTCGGGGGTCAGGTGCACATTTTGCACTGTCCAGACACCTCATACATCATGTAGGCAAAGACCAGCTTATCTACATAATCTCTTCAGCAATATTTCTCAGTTGAAGCTGCAGCCCTGAATTGGGTAGGAAAGAGGTGCACTAGTGTAAATGGGTAGTGGTCTAAGTCATTCACATTCACTTTATTTTTCAACTTGACCACACTTGTACACTTCCAAATGCACAGAAAAATCACCAAGTAGCCTACTTGTTTTTGATCTGTTGTTCACATCTATAAAACAGCCCCTACATGGGCTAAACATGTCATAAATCTGGTGCATGAGGAGCTGGTTGTATTGTTTATTATTCCTGTGTTTTTGCATAATGTCCTTTCAACAGAGCTTTGATCCTGCTAACCTTCTGGATGCTCACCGTAAACACTTACCTCCTGAAGACATTTTTATCACCGTGAGGCTTGATGCCAGGCATCTGGGAGGAAGTGCAGTGAAAGATAAACTTGCCAGTTACCAGCAGGGGCAAAGGGAACATACAATACTTAAAATCCTTGTTTTTGATTAATAACATACAATACCTGCATGTCCTTTATCTCATTCTGTTGCTAGTGACAGCTTACTTGTATTATCCATCTTAGATCTTCAATGCACATGATGTTATCCAAGAACATTCACAATTTTTGTAGCTTATGAATATATAGCTTATACCATATTAACTCGCACAAAGAAGCATGCAAGTCTGAACACACATACAAAGGCACAAAGCACCCACTACCAAGCATCCTGTGACTGTTGGCAGTGATGTTTCTGTGAGGAGACCACAGGAATTGTTTATCACTTGGAGATCAAGAATGACTAATCAGAAGCAGACTGGTTCTTCTTGAACCTGCACAAGGTCGTGATGTTTCCCTCTGCCGAACTAAAACTTGAATGTGCCACAGCGTGAGCTCCCCTCCACCTCTGCCTCTCTACCCCACTCACAGTAATCCTGCCAGCTCCCAATCCAGAGAGACTCTCTGATGTTCCAAATGTATGTAGGCTTCAGGGTGCAAAGCAATTCAAGACAAATGTTACCTATTCGCTCTGGTTTATTTATGCTCTTTATAAACTGAAAAATTAGCAGAATAATGTTATTTTTCTTTCCCTTGTTTCTTTCATAGAGGTAATATATTATGTAGTTTATTTGTTTGTTAAAAAATCTAAACAGATAAAGTGCATGTGCCTTTAAGGCCCTCTGTCCCCTGGCGGGCCACACCTACTTCACTACTACGCCAAGAGAAACAATGGACAGTAGTAGCAGCAGCAATAGGGTTTCTTCACTTATGTTAGGTAAAACCAAGTGTTTTCAGTTTTTAGAAAGTCACCACCTCAGCATAAAGAAAAACCAGTGTTAAATAAAACATTGGATATGTTTTTGACAGACAAAGAAAGCTAAAGACGAAAAAGATCAACGTAGCAGAACAAAGGTAATAAATTGTGATTGCACAGCAAAGTTAGAGTTTCCATTTGTGTTTGCCAAAGTCCCATTAAATGTTATGGGCACATCAAGGCCCATAGTGCATGTTGGTCAGCACAGTGGGAGTATGACATCTTACACTGTGCAGGGCCCCCTTCTGGACCATGCAGACAGCTTCAAAAGAACTTCAGGGAAAACAGTTTTAGAGACCTTAACCACAAAGCTCCACTCACAACCAGACAAACTCTATTCTAACTCAACCAGGCAGAAGATAATAGGGTTTATGATGTTTATTGTAATACAATGAGTATTAAAATAAACTATATTTGGGTGTAAATCAAAACCAGGACCAAACCAGGAGTAGGCCAGCATCAAACCAAGACAAAACTCAGGAGTGAAGTCAAGACCAAACCAGACCTTTTCTAACTGCTGTTGTTTTTTTCTACAGTTATTTTGAGCATTAATTTACATTACTTTTCAATATACGATGCAGCCTTAAGACCTGATTTATTATAGTTACACATTTCTTTCACTTAGACAACAACAAGAAGACAGTAATATCCAGGGAAGGCCAAATGCGGTTCACATCGAAAACCAGAGTGACTTGCCTCAGAAATTATGTTGCTGAGGCGAGGTAGTACCATAGAAGTGATGGAGCTCTGTAGCCCATGAGGGATGTCTCAAAGCCACTGGAGCGCTTGTCAGCACGGTTTATTGCTTCCTTGAAATATCTGTAAAAGAGGGAACCGTTGAGCAAAAGAAAACTGTTTAAGAGCTTGGGGTGTAAATCTTTTTTTATGTTTCTGATCCCTCGGTTAGTGGCGCTTCCAGAAACCACTCGTGCTGCTTCTACCTTCCCTATGGTTCCCTCATTACGCATCGTCTAGGAGAAATGGCTACCTTTTCACTTTGCGTTCTCAAATATTGCAAACTATAAGCTTTTTTTGTAGTCATAACTGCCAGGCACGGTGTCTGCCAAGTCTGCTTCTTGTATTCAAGCCCCTAGCCCTCCCTTTATATTTCTGCGGTTGTTGGTTTGGAAAAGTGATGTCACAAAGCCAAAATTGTGACATCCAGCCGCATGTTGTTGTTATAGGAATGTGATATGGTTTTGTGATACAGTTTGACAATGTGCGTATTGAGAATAAACAGCTTGGTCTATTGGAATACTCATCTTGATCAAGCAATACAACTTTTTATTATTTTCTTTTTTTTTTAGAAAGCCCCTGACATGAGCCCAAAGATTTCCATATTTGCCCCAGGTTAGGTTAGTTCCTGGTGGGATGTTTTTTCGCGGAGGGGCCACCTCTCTTTCTTATCTTCCTGTCATCTCAGTGGGATGGCAGGGCATGACTCCTGCTTTGGCTCCAGAACCACAGGCTGCCCCAGGACACCGAACCCACCGCTCCACTCGAGATGTACTCTGTGAGGGGCTGCTTGTTCAGGGTGTGTCAAAGCTGGTTAACAGCAGAATGTGTCAAGAACATAGGACAGAGTTGTGTGACATGTTCATAGTTTGATCATAAGTATCAGCAAAGTAAAGCCTAATAGAACAAAACAAAATTAAATTAAATATAATATTTGAGGAGTTTGTAGTGTAATACATGCCACGTCACAAATAGTTCCATAAAGCACATTTAGATTACTTTTATCAGCGACACCAGCAGATTTATATGTATACACTGCGGTGAAGCTATGAACTTATAATATAATGCTGACTGGCAGCACATGTGTAGACAGTTCTTTGCCTGGACATATTTGTGGGTAATAGGAAAAACATACACTGGGCACCAGGGCACAAGACCTGCAAGCAGCTTGGAGAATATAACTAAAGATTATGGTTACTTACATTAAACAAAGGCTAAGCATGTTTTGCTGACTTTGAGATGGATGAGACTTCTGCCAAGGTTTTTGTTTATATTTTTAAAACATTTGCTGCTTGTCAGACACAACTAAAAGTAAGTGGTGCTTTAAATGTGTTTTTAAAAAGCACTGTGAAATTCCTTCTTGTCAGTTTGGGGAAGGCTGTAAATGCTGTAATAATTTTCAGTTCAAGTTCGCCATAAAGAGATGCTGATGCCAAGGAGCATGCTGTGACCCTGCTGACCCAGCGCCTGTTGCCTGGCTTCTGCTTAATGTAAGCAGCATACGGCTATGAGCTACCTCAGGCCTTCATGTGTATGTGTGATGTTTCCAAGGAGAGATGGACCAATTAATGTGATTATAGACGCAAATCCTCCAACATATGTGGGCCTGTCTACGGCCATGTGCTCTACAGATGTTAGTCCATGTCTGTGTAGCATAGGTTTACCTGTGTCTATTGCATAGTGCCATCATCAGAGTATAGAAAGATTAAAATATATGGCTCGCAAAACGTAACATTTCTTAAGTGGCTTTTGGCAAACCTTTATCTGATTGATGGGAATTTATGTAAGCCTTAAGAAAAACATTTTGGGCAAATGTAACTCTATGCAAATAGATGCTGTGGGTGAGTGGCTGCACTTCGGAAGTGAGAAATGACAGTTAAAAGCAGCTGAAATGGAATAGTAGCTGAAATATTAAACCATCTGTCAAAGCCTTCGCGGTCTGTTTAAAAACACAACACCCAAGCACTTAAGGGTTTTAAACAGACCCTTTTCATTGGCATGGATATGAATATGCCTATTCTGAGGTTAATCCTTTCACTTTCAGACCAGATATCTGAGTCAGTCTCAGCTCAGCTTTTGTATGTTTGTGCCACTGACGGCCGCCTGCTCAGAGGAAGTGCAATGAGGAGCTGACAGACAGGGCCCGATACTGCGCTTCCACCACAGGCCAATCCCCAGCTAACCCTTGTGCTGACAGCCAGGATGTAGCACTCATCCCCAGGCCACAGCCCAGGCTCGGAGGCCCAGGAAGGGAGAGCAAGAAGAGCGGCCGCTGATGATAGAGGGGGGTTTGGCTGGTGGTTTGAGTGGCACGCACTACTTTGTGCCTCAGGAGCAGCATGACCAAGAAGAGAATCCACACTTACTGTTGTCTGCCAACATTATGGCCAATAGTTGGCTCAGGGACATTACTGTGTCTGTTTTACACACAGACACACCGTCATGGAAGTATGCACAAGTACGTCTGCAGATTGGTCAAGAATACAAGAATCTAGACATAATGGCACAAAAATGTAATTTTGTAATTTTAAGATCTAATCCAACACTAAAGCACACACACTTCCATTTCAGGTTTTCAAGTTACTTTTTAGATTGTAGTTTGTAATTGAAACCTTTGGGCAGAACCTAACACTGTTTTGTCACTGACTATGTTATTAACATCAGATACCAAGTAGATATATTATCTAAACAGACATGTTGATGGCTAACCCCTGTCAGCCAAATGGTCTGACCCCCAAAAATCTATTTCTTTCATTTTGGTTAAGTCTGATGCTTTAGAAGTACTCCTGGACAGGAGGGGAATAAATAACTAAACTAATAATGAATAATTTGAGCGAATGCAGAAGCAAAGTTGAGCGATATAGATTTAGAGGCAGCAAATGCCGCAGGCTGCCCACTGCGAGGGGGCTCACTCAGGGCTGTCTCTCCAGCTGGATCACAATACAATATTGGACAGTAGGTTTCAGTGTAGCCTGTCCTGGGCTGAGACAGTGCTCCCTTGTAATGATGTGCCTGCTAAACCAACATGAGGTAAGCAGACAGACTCGGGGGTAAGCTGCCTCTAACCCACCCACTCTCATGAGGAGGCCGCAACATGTATTCAATCCAAAGACTGATAGAGTCGCCTCCACCACAGCTCTGCTTTTTCAACTGCTGAGTTTGGGTTTGCATCAAACCTCAGTGAACTAACTATTTTTGTTGAATGGAGGTTTACTTGAACTGGCCCTGGAGGCATGTTCTCTGCATAAGTAATGTTCTATGAGACCAGAAAACTGAATCAAACTATATAATGGGCCTGAGCAGAAAATTTAGATGAATTGTGCAAACAACTGAGGCTTAGCCTGCAGCAAAGCATTTTTCCTATAAAACCAAGCGAACAGATATATCTATCCAGAGAGCACTATGAAATCACACAAGCACCAAAAACGCTTTGAAAAATGTTTATGTTTTATCCCCTTATCCATCCTTTTCATGAACACCAGATCATTTTGCAGGATTCAGAGTGGTGGAATTTCCCAAGAAGATATATTGGTGCAGCTTTCTGGGAAATATTAATATGCAG
>JAVQJW010249969.1:0-12921 GCA_036025195.1 Hypseleotris klunzingeri
GTAGTGGTCATCTGTCCGAACGGTCAGTTAATTGAGGGCACTATTTAGTCTACTATATAGTCCCGCACTATATAGTCAGTGAGGGGTTAGGGACTAGGGACTACGTTCGGACACAGCATTTGTCTCACAAAAGGTAACATTTTAGTGTGGCTTCAACTGGCTTGAATAAATGAATTGCGCACACATATATTATTATTATTATTAATTTTAATTTACAATGATGCCTTTTTACCATAATGGACATACAAACACAATAGTGCTTTTTATCAAGACAGTGTAATAATACATTTAGGGTCACTTTCTTTATCTTTTATGTCAGTCAAAATTGCACTCCTGGCTCGAATAGTGCCTTGCTAGCTGCAGCTTACTAAGCACTCTAACAGAAAGGAAGGCATAGCTTACCAGTGTGGCCTGATTTCAATAGCGTAAATCACCAGAGGATAGATAGGTGGTGCGGGGTAGTCATTTTCGGTGCTCTGGAGTTTAAGACATATGATTGTTCTTGTACTAACTTCCCTCCTCCACCACCTTATCCTCTCATGATTATGATCAATTATCCACTTATAATTAGGGGCTGGCAGTAACTCAGCTTATGGGCTCTGGCACTTTATGTAATAGCCTGTAATAATGCTGTCACTCACGTTTCACACAGACCACGGTTTCAAGCCTTCATTCTCATCAGAGGAAATTAATACTACACTTTCGCAGCAAAATATATCCCTTTTATGTTTCAAAGGCTTTCATCATGACGGCTTTAGTACAGTGTAGTGGCTGCTGTAAAGTTTATTTTTGAAAAGGCATCAACAAATATGCACAACACAAAGGGGCCATACACAGTGATGTTTTAATGAGCTGACTGACCCGACAAGGAAGAAATAAAGATGTGGTTTACCCTCTAAGTGGTTTCTTATAATTTCAGCATCAGTACATGATTTAAAACATCTTGCATTTTTATGTTAACAAAAGGGAGCAGGTTTCAGAACTAAATGTAGTTAGTTTTTGCCCTTTGCTTTGTTTGTATTTTGTATAAAAGGTGGTCAATTTGTGTTTAAATGCTACAGCTGTTCAAAAACATTCAACTTTCTCAGAGTATTTTCTCTCATCCGCCACTTTTTCTTTCTGTTTTGACTATCTGTTCTCTGTGACCCCATTCGAGCTACAGTTTGAGAAACGGAGCAAAGCAAACTGTCTGAAGAGCCACTTCCTGTTGTGTAGTTAAGATCCATGTCATGTGATAGCGTGCGTTGAGGCTGGTCTGCGAGGCCATAGTGGGGAGGAGGAGGAGGGAGGAGGGAATATGGTGGCGCTGCTGATCTTGCTGATGTGAACCCGTCTCCCCCTCCACCACTCTAATTGTGTAAAGTGTCGACTCAGCCGGTGTGGCGTTTGTGCACAGTGCTTTGGCACAAGCATAACATATGTAGACTTTGAGCAGAACATTGAATGCATACATAAGTGGATTTAAATGCAGGGGTCTAATTAAAACTACAAATGAGAAACAAAGGGGGTTAGATCAGTATCAGTATCTTGCGAAGGTTACAGTTAAGGTCAAATAAGTTGCATAAGTAAGCATTTAATCCGACAATGATTTTAGGCATAAGATAAGATAAATGCAGTCATATAACATATCTTAGATAATTCTTTTTCACACACATATTATTTTACTATATTGTTATGCAGGTGAAGAAATTATTAGTTTAATATATAAAACAATTACCCAGTCATAACTATTAATTAGAATAAATTTCAAAAGTAGGATTCACACATGATTGCTTTTGCTGTTCAGCAACATATCTAATCATCTAATTTTCTCTTTTTTTAGGTGGATGATATGCCTGCAGCTTGTGCCACAGAAACCCATTGTCACATGTCAAAAACCCAAGTCCAGATGACTGATTTAAACCTTCTTCAACATTGTCACATGACCTGCAAGTACTCAAAACAAAGGCAGAATGTCAACCAGCTGTGAATATTGCTGCAAAATTCAGTTCTGACACTATGAAGACTTGTGAACAGTGTGAAGAATGAGAGTAAAGAAGCTTTCTTAGCCGCTACAACACTATATGACTTTTTACTGATGCCCAGCCATACCCTGGACATTGCTCGATGAGCTGCAGATAACAGTAGATTCACGTTTTAGCTTGGTGAGAGGCCAGACAGAGACTATAATCATGAACCCTAGAGACAGTGTGGAGGTGATGGAGACGCAGTCAGAAGGGCAAAGCAAGAAGCTCATTGACAAGAAGGCTATTTCAGAAAGTGAAGTTGATGCTGAGAATGATAAAGATAGTTTCGACTGCAATGTGTGTGGACGTAGTTTCCCCTTTCTGAGCTCTCTATCCCAGCACATGAGACGCCACACCGGAGCACGGCCATACAAGTGCCCCTACTGCAACCATAGGGCATCACAGAAGGGCAATCTCAAAGTGCACATCCGCAGCCACAAACTAGGGACACTTTCTAGTCACCATTCAAATGAGGATGAAGGGGGTGAAGAAGAAGAGATGAGCGTTTCAGAGGGCCTTGATGGGGGAACCAGCCCGACCAAGAGCAGTTCTGCGTGTAACAAGATGATCAATGGTGACGGAGTAGAGGATAGCCGTAGAAAGTTGCCCGTGAGGAGTTTGAAAAGAGAGAAATCTTCGTCAGATCAACGACCGTTCTGTTGTCGTCTGTGTGGTTATGAAGCCCTGCGTGAAGACCAACTTTTAAGCCACATTGAGAAAGTGCACATAACGGCAGATACAGAAGAAGAGGCTCCTTTGAAGGAAGAACCAATTTCGGAACCAGATGCTCCTCAACCCCAAGACGATGGAACATTCCCTTGTGAGACATGCGGGCAGGTTTTTACACAAGCCTGGTTTTTGAAGTCGCATATGAAAAAGCACGCTGGCATCTTTGACCACTGCTGCCGGATCTGTGGACGGCGTTTCCGAGAAGCCTGGTTCCTTAAATCTCACATGAAAACTCACAACGCAAAATCTAGATCGAGATCAAGGGCCGATTCAGCTGAGCATCCTGCCACTATCAATGATGTTGCACAGGATCCTGACATTGTTTCTGGGGCTGTTGCATCCATCTATCAAATGTGCTCCAAATGTGGCAACTTGTTCCACAGCAAAGAAAGTCTCCGTGCGCATGATAAAGTTCACAGCTTTAGCTACGGCAAGAAATCCAATGCTCAGTGCAAATCTTGTGATGATGAGGATTCTCCGGCTGCTAAAAGACGCTTAATTGACTACCTTAACCTCCAGCCTATTGAGGAAAAGACATCAAATGAAGAAGAGGAAAATGAGAAGTTGCTAGGTCAAAGAATCCCCGAGCTAGATCCAGTTTGCAGTTATCAGGCCTGGCAGTTGGCCACTAAAGGAAAGGTGGTTGAACCTGTGGAGCCCAGTTACAAGGCCTCAAATGGGGGAGGAAGCACTGCTGAGGAGGCTGCTGAGGTTTTGGAAAAAGAGAGAAGTCGTTATGTTCTTCAGAGCCGAGCGAAGAAAGGTCCTGGTAGAAGAAGCAGTTCTGGTCTTGTCAGCCAGGTTTCTTCAGGTGAGAGGACTCCAGAAAGCCTCAGTGACTCAGAATATAGGCCAGCATCTCGCCAAGACCGAAGAAGACCATCCCAGTCCCCAGCTTCTTCAAAGTCAAACGAGTGCTTTGAGTGTGGGAAGGTTTTCCGAAGTCGGCATCAGTTGATTGTCCACCAGAGGGTCCACAGGAAGGATGGAGGAAGGGCATCTGAAGGAGGGAGAGGGAAGGACAGTACTCCGAAACAGGACCGCTGTGGATCAAACAGTGATCCGGAGTCAGGATCTCAAAGTCGGCCCAGCACTCCAGGATATGGAGACTCTCCACCGGCCTCAGCACTGGGACAACAGGCCTCTGAAATGGGTTCAGCAAATGCTGGAGAGCCAGCAGGTGAGCTAAATGCTTTTTGCTTTTGCCGAGTACAGACCAAGTCATTTCTGTGGTTCTCCTTTTGAACATCATTACATGCATAGTAAAAAATATCTTCTTACAGATCTCAACATAGAATTACACTGAAATACTGTATTTGTGTTGTTAATTAACTCTACAAACATAAAGTTCCTTACAACAGTCACTTTTATTTCTCAACCCAGAAATGACTGGCACTTTCCAGGACTCCCACTCAGGATCTCTGTCTCAGTGTCTCTGTAGTAAACATCTGTTCATTAAATGTGCTTTGTGTGGGCCCAGGGCTTTGGCAGTGTGAACTGGAGCCTCCATGTGGTGTAACATTAGAATTACACACTATCTCTACTCTTTAATAAAGATCTGAAACACATATAGAATCAAACAGTCAATAAACCTTTAAGTGATAGCAGCAACTATGTTAACAGCCTTGCATTTCTTTGAGATAATATGGCATTAAGATTTACAGTTTACACAATTTTCAATGGCTTGTCAGCACAGGGAATTTTTGGAATGCCTATCATTGTTTCACCTTCACAACCAATAAACACAGTAGAGCAAAAAAGAAAGCCCAGCCATGCAAGGTCAGAGCCACCCTTAATCATCACTGGAAGAAGTTTGCTGTGGATAACGTGTTAATAGCTTTATAGCCTTTAACTGTAACACAGCTGTTACTGTAGACTCTATTTGTACATTGGTGGGATACAGTATTGTGCTTGTGAAGTGATTGTTTCCACTCTTCCCTGTTAGTAGAGACTCTCAAAAATAGCCACAGCGTTTCTTCAGGCCTGATCGAGCGTTGTGCTATTTCAGGTCTTCCTGTCTCAGGAAACTCCCCGCGCCCCCCTTATCTGTGTGAATATGTTTTAGCTCCTTTTTTGTCTTTTTGCCATGAGAAATGTTTACTTGTTAAAACAACACTGTGGCCCTTGTTTGTAGTATTAGGTTGATTTGTTGTGGAATATGTGTTACTAAATGCTGCATACACTCACTGGCCACTTTATTAGGTAAACCTGGCCACTTATTTAGTAATTCAAATATTTAATTAAAATGTAATAATTTCTGGTTTATGTGATAAAAAGGCAACATAGCTCCAAAAGACAAATTACATCAACATCTCCATAAGACCATGACATGACTCAACATACTAGTTGTTAAAACATAAAGCAGGTAGGCTACAATACCAAGACCACACCAAGTGTCACCTACATTATGTACAGATATAAGGTCTGTTTACTAAAGTTACTAGTGAATGTATGAAAAGTTTGTCTTTAATGTTACATTGTGGGACACCTTACTTGTCTCTCATTTGTTCTTAGCAGTGAGGGAGCCAGGCTGCCTGATGTCTAAAGGATTGGTTATTTATAGTCAGCTCCCAGTGGAGTGAGATACAAGCAATGGGGAAAAGACAATCAGAGGACAGAGACTCCAGTGTGAAATATCCCATTGTGTAATTAGTAAAATGCAATCATCAGTTATATGATTCGAACAAAATAGTTGTTTCAACTTGTCAACAAAATTATTAATGTTTGAAATATTTAAAGATATTGGACATTCAGTTGTCTTTGCTATTGTCACTCATTTGGCTCACTGTAAAAGTTGAAGTGTGTAATTTTTACTTTTCATTTTAGAGTAGAATTGGGTTAGGTGGTTTTGGTGGAGCCACTGCAATAGTTTATGGATTGTATGCCATAATTCCTGTTGTAAATCCTAAATGTTTAGTAGAATAAAGGCAAATTTGATAAACATTACAGTTGAGCCTGGCTACAGCTGAACATTGCCTGACCTTGGTGGTCTGAGCTATAAGGGTTGCCAACAAAAAGTCAAATAAAAAACAGATGTCTGCTTACTACTGTCGGTAGAGTAGGAAATGTACAGATGTAAAACCACTGATAGATCATTCTAGAGAAGATGCATTTTAATAAATTGTATTTGGTATTTGGCTTTTACAATGCCTTTCTCTCCCAAAAAAATGTTGGTATGGAGTTTTTTGAGAATCACAAACACTAATACTTCAAAGATAGGACAGGCTTGGTCTGCCCTCTTGTGGACACTTTGTGTAGCTACACTAATATGTTGAGAGACATGGATACATTCTCACAAAGTATTGTTGAGTATCTAATGTGCAAAAGGGCGGACTATTTTTGTTTTTTTAATATTCATATATAACTTAACTGAATCTAAATTTTAATTTAGTACTAAAGAATTTCAAATGTTAAATGTTATTCTACTGTCTCTAAATATGTTTAAAATATGTCCTTAATGCAAGTTTATCAAGAACATCCAACATTTTCAGCAATTCTCTATGATTACATTTTAATTTGTTGAATATACTAGAAAAATGGAATACAGTTAAATGCTGCCCCCTGGTGGTAACTCCTGGTAACTTCACACAGATGACAGAGGGAG
The DNA here is from genome assembly GCA_036025195.1 of Hypseleotris klunzingeri. NCBI lineage: Eukaryota > Metazoa > Chordata > Actinopteri > Gobiiformes > Eleotridae > Hypseleotris > Hypseleotris klunzingeri. The sequence continues at coordinate 6,340 of JAVQJW010249969.1, forward strand.
ATAAAGACACATTGCTCTGAAGTAATGAGCTCTGACATTTGCCTTGTAGCAGCAGGAGCTCTATACACTCTTCCTCTTCTGCACTCACTGACCTTTATGTTGTGATTTCTCTTTCTTGCAGATGTGAAGCCCTACTTCTGCAGCCTTTGTGATTTTGTTACAACTGAATCCTCTGCTTACAAGACCCATGTCCGTGTCCAACACCCTGGTTCCCATGACGATAGCTCTGTCCCCAGCCCAGGCTCCAGCATCTCTGACCGAGGGACTCCCAGTGGCTTCTCAAAATTGAAAAAAGCTCTTCTTCATGGCATCAACAACAACTCTACTGCGAACCTTTCCCCAAATTCCTCCTCAGCTGATCCTAGCATGGCCCCTGTAGATCTGTGTGTTCGGGCTGGTGGTCAAAGGGGGGTGACCACCATGGCTCAAGACCGAAAGAACCTACCCAGCCACAAGTGCTCCTTCTGCTCCCACTCTACCCGCTATCCTGAAGTCTTATGGATGCACCAAACTGTGGCTCATCGCATCAACAGCAGCAGCTCTAGTCTGGCTCCAAAGTGGGCCCCGAAAAACACCCCAAAAAGCTCGAAAGAGAATTCACTATCATGGAGGAGACGCACAGGCCCACCACCAGTTCTGGAAGGTAAAGAGTGTCCTCCATTGACCCCACTGTCACGCTCTAAACGTACACAACCCCCAAAAAGCTCAGGTCAAGAGTCTTTCAAGAAAGCTAGACCTAACAGTCATTCTTCTACTCCATCATCCTCAGCATTTTCCAAGAAGACATCTGCCAGTCATACTAATAGACTTCCGGTACGTCCAGGGAGTAGCACCAGCAACACACAAAGACCCACACCAGATCAGAGTCATCAAGCTTATTTCAAACCAAAAATCGATATTTATCCCAGGACGTCATCATCATCATCTTTGGAGAAAAGTACTCGCTCAATTTCGCATTCGTCAAACCATATTCCCAGCTCGACACAAACGCCCAGGACAAGTGAGCGCTATGCAATGCCTCAAGAGGGACTGGGCTTCATGTTGTCCAATAAACACGCTTTAGCTGAGTACAACAGAGCAAGAGGGTCCCATCAACATCAGCCTGTATCCTCCTCCCATAGCCAAAGTCGAGCTAATGCTAATAATGTTAGGCCTAGCAGCAGTATAGCACACAGCTCTACCCCCGTGCATAGCTATTTATCTGCACAGATTCATGGAGGAGCTTTGCAGAACTCCCTGTCTGCGTCTTTGGCTTCAGAGGGTCATAAGGAAGTCAAACAGGAGACGATGGCAGAGAGTCCAGAGATGCAAACAGATGTGCTCAGCTTTTTGAAAAACTACAGCCCACATGAACTGGCAGCACTTTATCACCGCTGGGGTGCAGCCAATGCCCTTTTGGATCCTACAGGTAACACCAATATTATCTACTTTTCTTCTGTTGTGATGGCCAAATGTTTTATGAATAAGTTTTATCTGGTGATGGTAAATTGTTTCCACATTTGAATGATAACATACACTGAAAAACTGCTGACATCAGAAGGTTTAAATTGGAACTGAATTTTGTAAACTATAATTTTTCAGTGCAGAATAAGCCCTTATTGTTAGGATATGTTGCTTACTCATTAGCATACATAAGAAATGACTATGGAATAATACCAGTAGGGAAAAAGCGTCACAAATGCAGAGGTCTGTTGTTACAATCTGTTATGAACAACAGAGTGTAGATGTGATGAACTAAACTAGGACAAGACACCTGCAATTACCGATCCACATTATCCAGCACGATTAGAAGACTTACCATCTGGCAGTACATGATTGACAGACACTTTTGCTCCACTGTTGTGACAGGGCTTTGAATAATCAAAAGAGCAACATTAAATGAGACACATTCATGTTGGTGAGGCATGCTGAAGGCTTTATCTAGGGCAGCAGCATGTGTATGTACATCTGTGTTCATATGCACTTGGTATTTGAATACAAAATGTGTGTGTTTTTCACTGTGAAAGATGTGAGAGAACCTTTGCTACTCTCAGGTCTGCGAGGCATAGTCCGTAGCTGTACTCTCCCAGAAAGCTGTCACAAACAGTTTAGGTCATGCTCCGCCTGATGACACACTGCACAGATGCGAATGGAGCCACACAAAACGAGAACATAAGAGGCAAAAGAGACAGAATAATTACCCCACCAGCTGGTTTGGAAATGGTCATTACCAAACATCAGTATTATTTGCCCATTTTCACCTGTGTCTCCGAGGTCAAGTGGGGCTGCACAAAGCCAGGGGTCAGAAACAACAGCCCCAGAGCAGGCCGTGACATCGCTGTCACCCGTCCAGGCAAATATCGTCACAATCCGCCTTAGCCCTTTGAGTCAAATGCTATAAAGTGACCTTTTTTGATCAACTGTGTCTTTCTCTCTCCCTCTAATCTGTGTACGAGTGCCTGGGTTTTGCATCCAGCTCTGTCTTGTCTTTCATTAGTTGTTCAGTGAGAAGGGCTGGCAGGCTGCAGTACAAGGAGAGTATCCAGAGGCCAGTGGACAGGCTGCCAGACACACTCTGTGTCACCTCCACTGCTGCAGCATCCTCCTGTCTCATGTACAGCCCTTTTCATTTGACTCACAGGGCTGCTCATATGACTGCTGGCTCTGCCCAGGTGTATGTCGGCCCAATGCTGCGGGTGAGGATGTGTCGATGCCTGAGGCCTATTATCTGTCAACTCCAGAGGTCATAAGCAGTCAGTGTGTCGTCATATCTATTATTAAATGATGACCACGCTTTTGCAGTTAGCACAAAGTACAAAAATTATGTTGAAAATGATTGAATGGTTGCCTTGATAATTTTTTTGACTATTGAAGCTAAATGTTTGCTTTTGCCCAATTAGCATCTGCTTTTCCGAATCCGTTTAGGCTTCACTTCCCTTAACAATTAATTTCCTGGTGGCACTTTTTTCTTGGAGTGCCTCATTATACTTTCAGAACTCTCATTAGCTGTATTAGTCACAAGTTGGTATGGTTTGCCATAGTTTCATAGTTTGGTTGTTAAGTTGGCCCCGAAGTAACAGTAACCATAAAAAGGTAAGCCATTAGGATAGAAATTCCTTGTTTACCAGAAAGTAGCACAATTACACTTTTCTTTGCATGTGTTTTCAAATTTTAAGTTTGGCAATTTCAGTAATATATATATATTTATTCATTTTAAAATAAAATATTTTTCACTCTTGGTTTAATGTTACATAGCTACTGTTATGTCAGTGTCAAGATTTAATGTTATAACCAAAAGCTTTATTTTCTTCAAAGGCCCGTTGCCTCTGATGCCAAAGTGCCTTTATTATAACAACAGTGTGTGTGGTCTACGTGTGCCACTGTGCATGCCTCACTTTTCTCTTTGGACCAAACACACACGGCCATAGCCCCTTTGCAGAAGCCCGTACACATGCACACACCTGACATGTGACATGCGGGCAGCGGAGCGGGCACATCACAGCCAGAGCGTTTTAATTGCCTGTAATTTATGCAGTGTGTGTGTGCTGTATGTGTCTGGCTGTCAAACTCTGAGATGATGCTGTGTGACAGCTGCAGCCCAGCCCCCGGAGCTAGCCGCTCATAATGACACATTAGACATACTAATGATGCAGGCACTAGTCCACTACTGATGCTACACTACCTCTAACTCTCTCCAGCCACTCTCTGTGCGGCTGCCCACCAGCTTTGTGCACATCGCTGCTCTTTACGTCTTCATTCAGTCTCAACCAACATTTGAAGTTCAGTTGATATTTCAGTCCATAATGTTTTTAAAAATTTTGTGTTTGTTGTAGGGATGCTGAGATCTCTGATGCGACAAGGGCAATATTTCTGCCACGAGTGTGGGAAGAGCTTCAGTCAGCCAAGCCATCTGCGCACACACATGAGATCCCATACAGGTAAATATGTAAATGAACCCGTTTGAAACAAAGCAAGTAACTTAATACTGTCAATTCAAAAAGTACAGAAAATCTCCAAAGATGCAATACTTAAATTGTTATGAATGTTTTACTAGTTATTCCTTAAACAGTCACTCTTCCCATGCCACCTGTGAACACGTAGCACCCATTAATTCACCCACAAACATGCACGTATGACATATAGCAAAAATATGCATGGAGGAGGGATTCACATTTGCCACAATATTTCATCATCAGACTCCCTATATGTCTGCTTATTCCCTGCATTTTCCTAAATAAATCAAAACCGATCTTTTTGTTCACTTGAGTGTGACAGCCAGTCTGCGAGTCCTTCCCCGCCCTGGGCCGGGCGGCTGTCTCTATTTTTTAAACTGAAACATGATTTGCTCCGGATACTGACCTGTGACAAATTGTATACATTATTAATCACATGTCAATTAGAGAGACGGAATTGCGCATTCTAATGAACCATAACAGCATTTATCTGTGCCAAACTCCAGAATACATTTGCATGTGTCCCAGTGCCATTCACCAAACAGCTTAAAGGGAACATCTTATGTTTTTGTCAAGCTTTTTAAAGTAATTTGGCTCCTATTTAGATTAGAATTTCACAGAAATTGTGTATATATATTATATATATTGGTTGGCTGCTGCTTACTCTCTATTAAAAATCTCTAATTCAGTGCTTTCCTTTAAGGCCCTCTTTCCCCCCGATATCCACGCCAACATCGCTACTAAAGCCACTGCAAACAAAAAAAAGTACTTGCAGTTCAAGATTGCTTTACCAGTATACATGAAGATGTATATCTATATTTTCAAAATACTAAGTATAAGTATTTTTCATAAAGCCAAGCAAGTATAATAGGGCCCCTTTAATTTTCCTTCATCTACTTGCTACTTCCTATTCCCTATACTTGTTCCCCCTGGTTCCTTTTCTCTCTCCTGTCTTTCCCTTGTGCTGTCATGTCCATCAAGCTGGCTGGCAGTGATCACACTGGACACTGAGATAAGTAGCTTCTTTATAGAGAGTGTGAATGATATGTGGCACCGCCAGTGATTCTAAGTGACAGAGGCCAAATGGTAAGTGATGCAGTGCTTAGCTCCCCCCAGCCTTTTTGTAAACACACATAGACACACCAACGCATGCATGCAAGTCTCTGTAAACAGTCGACCAAACTGTAATTAATGTTGTCACCATTGCTTGTCTATGGCGTGGACGTGCACATGCAGAAAAGGCCAGCCACCCCTTGGGCCCCCTATTAACATGCGTCATATTAAATCAACTGACTCGACTCCACCAGGTTGCATCTTCATCATCACCATCATCATCTTTATCACTGCCATCCTCCACCCCCACCCCACAAATCCTCAATTAGCAAAACAGGGTTGCTGGTGACTGCTTTGCTGGTGATGGAGTTGGAAAAGAGTTAAATGGGAATAAAATAGGGCTGCACAATACAAGTTTAATGTTATTACAATGTTAACAATTAAATATTGTAATTCCATTTTTACATGGTCAAGAAAACACCTTAAATTAAAATTAATAACATAAATTACTGTAAATGATAATGGTTTAGTCCTTATTATGACTTCAATTTAGACTAGTCCTACTTTTGTCTTGTGTATCTTTGAATTTACTTTGAATTTTTGACTAGTGAGTTCAGATTTTTAAATTGATTTCTTAACCAAATTATTATTGCAACATAGTTCTAATATTGTGCAGCCCAAGAATAACACAATCATAAATGCTTGTTCTGATGTGCTCGAGCTTTTAACCAATGCCCTCCTCCTTCCTCCTCCTTCCTCCCCCTTCCTCACCCTTCTCACCCCTCGTCCTTCCCTGCCTTCACAGCTGGGTTTGATTTTAACGGACTCCACAGAGGCACTGACGCCACTCACGCCACCGCTTCTGAAGCTCCCAAACAAGTATGTGGCACAATGGCTTCATAATCATCACTGGGCACCCTCATTATGGCTTCTTCCTATCGGCATGTTTCTGATGATTATTGTTTCACCTTGGCACGCCACTGTGTGTTTGTCTACATGTGTCTCTTCACTTCACTCCCTCACCTGTTTTTGGATGTGTGTTAAGCACGTGTGGCACTCTCCACACCTGGCATTAACACCTGGCATTCTCACATATCAATTGTTTTGCTGGATCAAACCACACATGACTTCAGTCTGAAAACTCAAACCTGGGGTCACTTTTAAATCTGCACTTTACTTTTAAATGTAGCAGTTTATTTGTTTTCTAAGTATTTTAACTGCCGTCCCACTTTAAATTTTCCCTTGCTATTTTAATCTTCACAACACCAATAGTGCTACCCATTGTATACAACAGTGTGTGTATAAAACATTACAGTTGTATATCCTACTATGTGTAAACAGATGGAAACACTTTATGCACTGCTTCAAATTAATTTCTTAATTAATCAGAAACCCATACTCACAGTAAACCTCCTTTTTATTATTCGATTCAATAACTACGTCTACTTACACTAGTACACAGCAATCTTTTTTTTGTCAATTTAAAAATGTAACTGCCTTAGGCTGTACTCAAGCATAGTACTGTAGAAAGGACACCTGTAATTGTGTTGAAGGAAAAGAAAGTGGCTTATTGCATGTTTTCTCATAAAAAATGTTC
>JAVQJW010250067.1:0-13623 GCA_036025195.1 Hypseleotris klunzingeri
ATATTGTGCAGTCCTGGTATAACATAACTTACTGTGAACCATTGTGCTGTGCTAGCTCCCTAGCCTCAATCCCGACCCTGTATAGGCCTTTTATTTGTTTGCATGTGATTAAAGGCAAATGCTTTGATTATGAACCCCCCAGGTCTGCTCCAAAAGCCACTAAAGAATATGAGATTGTTATTAAAACCTAATAGGACTGATATGCTGACAAAGATTCCTCTCTTTGTGTTTGGCGCTCGGAGCTGTGGAGGAGCCCCATTTATAACTTAGGCTTTTTTCAGTCTGACCGTCTACAGAAACGGACCCTTATCTCCTTCAAGTATTGCAGCAGTGTCATTTAATCCACACATTTAATAGTCATTTGTCCACTATTCAGCATCTCCATCTATTCTGCTGAGCTTTAGGACTGTGAGCCAAACTGGACTAATAAAGTCATAAGTTTGTTGTCATCTCTTTGGAGGATAGATGTCCAAGAGCATACACCACAACATCTGAAAATATAAACTTTATCAATTCAGTCACATCCAAGCCATAAAGCAGCACAGCGGTTTATTCATATTGATATATTGACAATGTCTAGAATTGATTCCTCTCTCCTCTAGTTTTCCTCCCCTGTCTTTTTTTCTTTGAGTGTTTCTATTGCAAAAAACATTAATTTTACAAACATCAGCCCAAGGCTACTAAACACATCCAATCCATTATGCTGTGCTTTATTGTGTTATGGGGGTAACGGGCTGTAAAGCTGTCTCGGTCATAAAGAGCGATCGTGGAGTGTTGGGTCTAAACCAGAACGCAGAGCTCTTCTCCTCCAAGTTGTTTTTAGGCCTCGTTATCACCAGAGCCGCTCCCGTCACATACTTAACCTTTCCAGACCAGCCTTTCTGCATCATTTTCCCAATGACCTTTAGCGTTACTTATTTCATTTCCGATAATGGTGCACTAAATTTAGTTAAATGCATCAAAGTGAAATGTGTTTATTTTGCTGAAGGAGACGGAACTGACTGACAAGGACCATGTTCTGGTTGAGAGGCTCTAAAAGTGTCCAAAGCGGTTAACATGAAAGATGATCCTGTTGGGAAGACATACTGTGCCATGAGGAGAAGTGCTGAAAACTGTATGGGAAAAGAACAAGGGTACATAACTGAAAATCAGTTAGAGCAGTGAATAAAAAAGTACCACCTTTGAAAATATTTGGCTTTTGAGTATTTTATAGAACTAGAATGTGCCTAAATCTAAACTACCCCAGCTCTGGACATAAAAGACTGTAAAAATAAGGTCAAAACAGGGCTAACTAGGGCTCACACTGATTTAAATGAGGAGTAAATCAGGTTTTCTTTCAGGTCAGGATCAGGCCAAACTATACCAGGACTTGTTCAAACCAGATCTAAACTTTCCTTAAACCAAGATCAGACAGTGTCTGACACATCAAATGTAACTACCAGAGCATGACTAAAGGATACACAAAACTGGGTTTATAATAATCGAAATCAACTGGAAAGATCCTGCATCACCATCAGTGTTACTTGTATCACAGTTTAGACCAGGTTTACATTTGCTGCTGCCATCCGTGTGGACTTTAGGAGCTTAATAAAGATCTATCTCCAGCACGAACACTAGCATTGTTGCATCACAGACAATCCCTCAGCTTGTACGAAGCAGTGTAATTCTCACTCTCAGTATGAAGGGGAGGGGGCAGGGAGGAAGGATCTTAGCAAAATCGTTAATGTACGTAATGATTAAGTGTAGCTCAAATACACAGTGTGTTGTTCGTGGGCCTGACAGGCAGTAATTTGGCGCATTATATTCAGCGGTTTTAATTGCACGCCACCAAAGTGTCGCTGTGACACGTTATGAAGCGATGATGTACAATTATTTCGGGGCGGCGGGAGATCAGTGGAGTGACATTATAATCATCCTCATAGGGATCCTTCTCTTCATCTGCAACAACCATTAATGTTTAAATGGGAGGAAGAAGAAAAAAAACATAAAAATAGTTCTCAGAAAGCAGAATCTGCCTTGAGGATTATAGAGAATCACGTCAAGGGGTGTGGACAGACAATGGAGGGGCTGAGTTAAGTGACGGCTTTCTTAGGATAAGCAGCCAAGCTAAGATGCTGCTCCACTGCTGTCACTGGTGGGCCCTCATACACTACTCAAACAGGCCCGGGCATTAAGGCACATTACAGCGGATGAGCCACGCAGGGCGGAACTGATGGGGCTATTCTGGGAGCAGGCCAGACAATCTCACAAGACGGGGAGGGGGGACATAAAACCCTGTTAACAGTCAAATCACATACACAACATGATATACTGACTATATACTCACTCCAACAGTCAAACAATGCAGCCCACACCAAAGAGGACCAACTTTAGTCAAACTTCTGCAAATAGTTGGAAAGGCTAAATGATTTGTTTTGAGGTAAATAAAACCTTGCCCTTGTGTATTATCTCTTGAAAAAACAGCTTTACAATTGCTCTTCAACAGGGTTTTCAACAGAATGGTGAGAGCTAAAAAAAATTCAAAACTGATGTGGATATACTCTTATACTTTCATTCTGTGTATTATAACAGCACTTTTCTCTAGAAATGAAGGGACAGGCTCGTAGATAAACTTTGCACTGAACATTTTAAATTGTCGAAAGATGTACTCAATAAGTGAAGATGTACATGGAATGTCTAGTTAGTATACTTTTTCCCCCATATTATGATAGCATGGGCTTATTCACTGGAAAAATATAAACAGTTGTTAAAAGAAAAAAAATCTTTATACTCTTGAAATTTTCTACAGTTTCACAGTAAGTCAAATAAGGTGGGAACAAGTGCACTATGCAGCCTCCTCCACAGAGAACACCAAATTTATTAAACTTTTTTTGTGTTGCCAAATTGTTGTTAAGTTTCGCTCAAATTCCTGAAGTGACACAGGGAAAAGTGCAGCTTATGAGCCATAATCATAAAACGGCATTTCACAAGAGGACAATCCACATCATGATAGTGTTAATGCGTCTAAAGGCCCGTGCTGAGATATTAAACCAATGCCTCAAAGCATTTAGACTGTTTATGCATAATTTAACATCCACAACAGCAACTGGACATCCACTGCATCTTTGGGGAGGGCTGGGGTGTGTGTGAAATGCTGAATCTTAGGCCAATCTTCTATAACGTACATAACTGAGGAGAAGGGAAGCAGGCTCATTAAGTGGCCGGGGCCCCCATTGTGGACAAAACATGCCAGGAGGAGATGCAAAAGAACCTGCCGTCTTGAATGCTGGAGGATTTTTTTAACCAATTAAATATGAAGAATCTTATCTCGCATGCTAACAGCCAATTTGTGGTCCTGTGCTGTTTGGGGTCTTAATACTTTTTTATGGGGAAATTAAGATACATCAATCTGCTTTAAAGTAAAGACAGAGGAGGGATTGATAAAACGAAGACTATACCAGGACTATACCAAAACTAAAGCGGACGAAACTGACACTAATCCAGGTTAAAAACAATTCTGGGCCAGGACTAAACCATGTCTAACTAGTTGTAACATGAGTCTGAACCAGGACTAAACCATGGATTAAACCAGGTGCTAATCACAAAACTGTGACTAAACAAGGACTAGATAGTGACCAATGCATCACATCAGGATGAAAGAACAACAAAAGACTCTTCAAAGTACTACTAGAAACAGTTTATATTTGTTTTTTTATTTTCTGCTATCTTAAGATTTATAGGCAAAGGTGCATGAGTTCACTTAAAAGTAAAGAGAGAGGTGAGAGACTTGTAGAGGCATAGACAGAAAGCCCAAAGAAGTTAGCGACAATGAGCGAGCAGCTGACCACTACACTCAGCTGTGATTGGCAGCGTGGTCAATGGTTCTAATCTGCCCTGGCCTTGCATTTGCATTTGTTAATTACATGCCACAACAATATGATCTTTAACTATCAACTGTAAGGAGCTTAGGTGAAGTGGGCAGCCATAGAAAGGTACATGTATTTGTAGCCGAGTTTAACTATTGAGTTGAGGAAGGACAGAAAGATATTTTAATTTTGAATATTACAATAAGCTTTTTAGGAAAAATAGTTAAACAGAATTTTAGCAAATAGAATAACTAGCTAAAACTATATGTAAATCAAAATTTACTCATGCTAAGTACTTCACTGATTAGCCTAAAATATTTTTATTTAGTCACAACTTTAACCCTTATTTAAGACTCTCTTAGTTTGGACAGTACAATTTTCTTAACACTATTGTGATACATATTTCTTGCAATATATTAACTGCAAACATTTGCTGATATTACTATAATGATAAATTTGCCATGTTTAGTGCGGCCCAATTTTTACTTACTTACTGCAGCAAAAGCAGTGTGGTAACAGAGAGGAGACCAAAGGGAATAAATAAAAATAAACAAAATTGCATAGAGCGGTATAAGTCAAAAGGTGTTTAACAATGTATAAAAAATACATTTTATAACAATGAAAAAGCCACACTAACATTGTCTTCTGTTAATTGCTATGATAAATGGTGATTACATGCAAACAAGCGTACCAAACTTTTCTTTTGTTAAGTGAAATGTCGCCCTGCCATTAGTAACCACAGGAGGACGCACAGCTTAATCGTACCATAATCTCACTTTTCTAGGTCATGCAAAATAAAACAGGTAATCACATTACACCTGAAACATGGCCCTCCATTACTAACGCACTTTAGATTCAGATTAAGGACACATCGTCACGCGTGAAAAGTTTAGCAACAGGACTGGGTTATATGTATAGCTCTGGCCTTAATGACTGTGTTTCTGGGGGTTTCTTTGTGTTTGCTGCTCTTTAGTCAAGACGAGCAATGGTCGGGTGATCAGTCAGTACTGAAGGCACACACCGAGCCCATTTGTCACTACTGGCTGCTGCTCCTCCATTCACATGATTGGTGAAACTAGGAGTTGTATTTAGTAGTCCCATTTAAAGGCATATTGGGGAAAGATCTCTGTATGTCGCTGTATGTGTGCGTACAGTTTAGAAGCTTGGTCCTAGTCCAACGCATTTGCTTCACTTGGGAGAAGGGGCTTTTAGCTGGAGGGCCTGTGAAACATGAGTCTTTCTTCTCATTAAAGGGAAAAGCTGTGTTTAAACCAAAGCTTGTTTGCTCCTGCTGTAATATGTTTGCGTACATCAGCAGGAGCAAATAAACACATTCGCTCCACGCCGCTTTAGAGGGAACAAAATCGGCCCGCCACTGAACTAAATGGAACGGTTTACACAGAATTAGGCAGAGGGAGAAACTAATAACGCTACATATGTCTTCATCTTAGTGAGAAGCTCGATGGTACAACACTAGAAATCCCACAATTTACTCTATTTCCCGACTGCATGTTGAACAGCTTAACACGTCTACTTGAACATGGCGCGCCAGAGAGGAGGTCTACCACGGGAACCAAACGAGCTGAACACAACATATGGTCCACAAGTAGGGGGTACCAAAGTCTGCCATAGAAACTGTACTCTCTGCACCACTGGATATTTATAGCTCTGGTTACCTACATAGGCCTCCAATTAGGATTATTTGAACAGCTGAAAATATGACTGCAGAATTCTACTGTACTTACATATCTTTAATTCACAGGGTTTGCGAGTGGGAGGCAACAAACCAAACAAACAAATGTTGCTCATTTAATATTTAATCCATTAATGACATGAACTTACTTGGTGGAGGCATTTCTGACACACCAACAGACAACCTCTGATTCTCCTCAATTTTCTTAGGGCATTCATGTCTTTGAACAGTCAGATGAGCCAAAAGTACCAAGAGAGAACCCACAATAACACAGGGAGAACATGTATACTCAACTCAAAACGATGGCTGATCTGAGCTAATCAACATTCCTAACCATTCTGCCAGTGAGCAGGCCTTGCTGGAATGTGAAAATCTTAAAAGTAGTAAATAATAATTTGTATTTAGTTATGACAACTAGCTGGATTTTAGGCAGCACCAGTTTGAAGATCATAAAATTATAAAAAGCTTAACAAGTGTGCACTTCAGTAAAATTTGTAAAAAGATAAAAGCGCGGCAGGAATCACTGTGAGTGCCCTATTGGTTAATAATTCGACTACCCAGAGACTCCATAAATTAGATGCAACATGCAAGAGGACAGTCTCAAATCCAGCTCTTGATGTAAAAATAAATGTTTCTAATCATGTAAAAGCTGTGGGGCTAACAACTCACCCGCAGATGTCACATTTGTACTCCCTCATGCCGAGGTGTCTCTTCACATGGTTCCTGGCGTCTCCCAGCTGAGCAGTGGCAAAGTTGCAGATCTTACACATGAAGGGCTTGGATCCTGAAGAACAAAGTGTGGAGAGTTCAGATTCAACAACATTGAAAGCAGGAAGTGGCACCTTTTACGATAAATGACTGCATAACTGCGGGGAGCAAATTTGATTTTGCATCGCTAAACCATGCTAGAAAAATTTAGAATACTCAATTTTGGTAAAACAAAATCACTTCTAACTTGTGACCTTCTTTTAAGAACTACAGTAAAACTACAAGTGTTTTTTGATCACTCTATCCTTGTCACCCTCTATCATTTCTTACTACTTCTTTGCCTGTGGATGTGTAAATTGGATTTCAAATTCTGTGAGTGCTGGGTCCCTTACATTCCATCATTACAGTACTAATCACTCTGGTGGGCCTCGTAAGGACACTCCTCCCTAATTATTGTCATTAAGTCCAGAGGGTGGTGTGAACTTTGAGAGAGTGGCAAAGCCTCCCCTGCCTATTTGTGATTTAAGTTATTCATGTTATAGATGTGAGACGCAAACACCTAACCTTTTAAATTGTTTCTGAAATGTGGGCAAATTTTGAGACATATTTTTATGTAGTGTAGGCTATACTGACTGTACTACCGACATTACTGACTGTACTACCGACATTACTGACTGTACTGCCAACATTATGTAGACACTTATGGATGCATTCAGCCATTTGCGGGAAAGTAATGATACTGACTTTAGGGTTAGACGAAACACACTGGGCACTTTATTAGATAAATTAGACCTTGGTTCTTGGTGTGGTGGTATGCTCCTGACCTCCTGCATCAACTCTGTGTTTTTACTCAAAGAACTGCTGCACACTCTGTATATCATATTTTTTTTACAAACCATTCTCTGTAAACTGTCTATTTGCAGTGAGCTATCTTCTGCAGATAGCTAATTTTCTATGTTCTTTCAGCACCTCATGGAACAATGCATAGGAAAAACTAAAAGTATTTACAGACAAACACCCAAGTAAGTGTGATTAAATATGCATTTGTAAATGCATATGCAGTTGGTCAAATACAAAAACTGGCAGCCTTTGCCAAAATGAAGCAGTACGACAGTACAATAAGTGGCACCCTGGTATGAGATCCACGTACACATCTTTTTGAGCAAATCTTCACCCGCTCTTTCTGCAAAGATCCCAAGACATTCTGCAATATTTATTCCAGGGGCAGCCACTGATTTGATTAAGCACTTTGTGTAGATTACTAATTCGTTCATACACGGTTCACTTGCTGCGAGCTGCTAGTACGACACATCGAATTTTAAGCTGGTAACGAAGACTGAAAGGCAAACCCATGCTAACAAGGCCCATAAACACAAGGGGCAAGGTGTTGCGGAGGGGGTGAGACACATGTGAGCAACAGCAGAGCCAGCCCCCTTTCATTTCACATGTCCCTACTGAATACTGCATTCACAAAACAGCACAGAAAGGCACATACACATGCAAAAATAATGGTAAACACACAACAGACAATAGCACCACATATTGCAGATTTTCACACCTAAATGCACAAATGATATCACACTTTAAAAATCACAATCAACAAAACATAAAAAGTCAACATGTCACACCTACAAAGATCTCTATTCAAGTTACACCTTTGTATTTGTATATATTTCTGGACTAACACAAGAATGACACAATGGTTCCTATGCAATCACACATGAACCTTAAGTGTGTGTGAGTGTGGGTGAGCGTGTGAGTGTGTGTAGCTGATGTGTCCAGATGGCTGGGCTGACGATGAGACATGGCAGAAGAGGAGAGAGATGTTACGTCCCTCAATTCTCACATCTTATCACATTAATACTCCACCACTCCACTTAAACAGCCGCCGCCAAACTGAAATTGACCATCAATGTGATGTCATGTTAAATTAATATTGCCATCCACACAGGGGCGATGTGGCTCCCTCACGTCCCCAGATGAGACGGGGAATGACTAATTCATTTCCTGAGAGGAGAGAGGAACCTCATGCAACATTTCACTAGACACACATTTCAGCGGAGTACTGCCAGACACACACACTGTCTCCAAATGATTTGGTTTAAATATGAGATACACATGATCAAATACTGCAAGTAATTATGTTTTATTAGTATTCTCCAAATAGCTGATAACCTGATTAACTCCGTCCTATTCCAGCAATCTCATTCTTGTTGAATCATTATCTATCTTGGTATCTAGAACTTCGTCAACTATAGGCCTTAGACGGAGTACACCCTGAACAATGTTCAGTTACTTGCGGGGCTGATATTCGATCTACAGTGGCTTTTATACCTATCTATCCTAACGATCCAACACATACTAAGCCAATAGTAAAGAGTGCATATGGCCAGTATTTTAGTTTTGGTTGATGATATTTGATGTAATAATTATTATAATGCCTTTACTTATTTTTTGTAGTACTAAACATACTGTATGTCAGATCAGCATTCACTTTAGCAACACACTGCAGCCTCTCCACACACTAAGGATATAGCCATTAGTTTTAAAGCTCAGCCTGAGGTCAGCAGCTCATCCAGTGAAAAACTGACCAATTTGGCACAAAATGCAAATACTAGCTGTGGCCTCATTGGCAAAACACACTCATGTGTATATGCTCCTTAAAAGGAAAAATTGACAAATTTGTGTACAGCCTCCCACTACCGTCTCCTGATTTCACTGATTAATCAAGTGGATAAAACTAGGTCTTAATTAAAAGAATCTGGACATGCTCCCAGTGTAGACGCTGGCAGACCCCAACCATGCCGCTCCACAGCCTCACAAACAAACTCCAGAATAAATGACCACCACATAAAAGGTGAATAATTCACAGTAATGAGGGAACTTAGCAATAATAACCACTGGCATATGTTGTCAACATGATAAAAAATACATCCTTTCTGCAAATAAGAACTGTGCAAATAAAAGTGAAGATGCAACTTTATAAACAACATAACTCTACTTAATAAAAGACATAAAGGCATGAAACAGAAACAAAGCATATATCATTTCAAGTATTAGAAGGTGCCCTTGACTTGAAGCCATCAGTTGAAACCTCTGTGTCAAAGCTTCATTTTCTTAAGTAAGACTTCTCCTGACCTTAAAACTCAAAAATTATGGCAGAGGGAGAAATTATGAATACATATAGACTGTTAATAAAAAGAAGTAAGGACTGGACATTAATCATAAAGAATTTAACCTCTAAATCTCACAGCTTTAAACGTCTTATTTTAGCTGTAAGCAATCTGGGTTTGGCACAGAAGGTGACTGGCGTGCACGTGCATAGGGAAAAATACAGCTTCTTGAAGTTGCACAAATTTCCCTGCCTTCTTTTTCAAGATTTATGTATTTTCTTATGCACAATGAAGATTTACTAGCCTAGTCTGCCATTTACTACGCCTAATCCCATTGTATCTCCCACTCAGTAGACATTTGAACACACCAAGACACCAGCACTTATACGCACAAATGCAAAGCCCAGAACAAGGACTTCAATTAAAGTCCCATTAAAGTTTGGGCTGAAAGGGGGATGGACCATAGGAGGTAAAGAAGGGCATTTATTGATGGCGCCCTCACATCTCGTTCCTGCATTAAGTTGATTTTAAAAGCAATTAATACACATGGTCAGGCGAGAAGTAATGGAGCGCCCTATGTTCTTAACCTGCCGGACATTTCCCAGCCGCAGACCTGACCAACAGAGCCCTGCTTTGCATTATAAATGACAAGATAAATCTTAATGGATTGAAGATAATCAGCTGGCCATGAAGGCTGACAGAAACACACATCGGCTACACATAGGGCCGTTTACACACACATTTACACAAACATGGACGTACAGACACAGGGGAAATTAAGGGCTTTGAATACGTCTGCATTGATTATTTTAAATTATTAGCCCACCTCTCTTTGGACCTCCAATGCTTTTAGCCTAAGCTTTAACACATTTACAGAGACTTATTGACTATAATTACAACTGAGTCTTAGTAATGGACACATCAATTATGAGTCGCACATGTCTCGGACCAAGAGTTGCTCAGGGAATCCCAATCTGGGGTCCATTAGCGTCTCTCCTGCTGGTCTGAAGCTCAATCAGTCTTCACCTTCACCTCTACAGAAACAGCCATTACCTGGCCCAAGCAGATAGGAGCCTTAACATCTACGTCAGCATGCTACCACAACAAACAAAAGCCTGTGAAGTTTAAATCCATACATTCAAAGTCCACTTTATTAGGTAGACTGTTGTGAGCTTTAATAGCTAATCAGTCTATAACTTTAAATCAAGCCATTGGATTTGGAGATTCACATACTGTGTGTGTAAGCCCGAAGAAGATGAACTGATGGTGTTTTAAGTTGCTTTGAACATGGTGTTGCGAGATAAACCAATCTGAATAGTTCAAAATGTATTGACTACTGGGACTTTCATATACAACAATAGCAAGGGGTTCCAAAAAAATTAAATATTTAATAGTCAGTGAAGGGCAGTTCTGTGGACAAAATGCCTGGTTGATGTTAGAAGACTGGTTTAAGATAGCTGAATGCAAAAGATGACAAACATAAAGTAGGTGGGCTATTGCAGAAGATGATCACACAACACCAGTTTTATAAGGTATAAGGGCTGTATAATAAAGTAACCAGTGAGTCTGTATAAAGCTTTTGACATCAATGATTAAAAAATAATTTCTGCAAAACAATGACAAATAATTACATACCAGTGTGGGTTCGAATGTGGGCCAGGAATGCCATGGAGTTGCTGCTCTTGCACACTTTGCCACAGTATTTGCACACATTGCCCTTGTTCTCTTCTCTCTCTCGGTTGATCTGCTCGGTGTCCTCCAGCACGTACTTGTTGACTTCTCTCAGCAGGTCCTCATGTTTCTCCTTGATGTGCATAAACAGCTCCTGCTCTGACTCAAAGCGCTCGGTGCACTTTACACATTTAAAACTAGCGCCACCTTCAGGAAGCTCTTCCACGCTGTTCAACTCGTTGCGAAGGTGAGCAGCACTCGTCAGATGCTGGTGCAGGTTGCTGTCAGTGTAAAAAGACTTGCCACACACCAAACAGTGGAAGTGCTTTTCTTTGGTCGGGTGTTTCATTGAGATGTGGACGTTGAGGCCACTGACGCCATCCGCCATAAAACCGCAGTCTTCACAGCGGATACGACCCGCATTTCCGAATTCTTCTTTCATTCTTATTTCCTTGGGTTTAAGCTTCTTCACAAAAGCGGCACCTGCTGATTGGCAGAGTGGTGGCATTGGTGCTCCTGTAGCAAGACATATGACAGCTGCCTCCCCTTCCTGAAACTGCTCATGCTCTGTTAGGGCCTTGCATGAAACAATACATGGGTCAAAGACTATCCTGGACAGTTGTACATCAAAGTTAGGGTTGTTGCTTGTGGCATCTGAATTTAGGAGGTCATCTTTTTCCTGCTTTTCACTGTCCTCATCATCTTCTTTTTCTGACATTGGATCCACTGCAGTCTGTACTTCTGGAGTTGGCTCTGTCTTAGAAAGTGTGGCTTCGGTCTTCTGGTCAAGTGGACTTGATTCACCATCAGAAGTCTCACTTGGTTGATCATGGTTAGAGCTAAGTACACTGTTTGCCATCTCATCTTCTGTAAAAACTTCACTGGACACATCTGCAGTGTTCTGGCCTTGTGTCTTCAAGTTGCAATCAGAACTTGTCCTTGAATCTTCACCAGTGGTCACTGGGCCAAGTTCAGGATTAAGATTATTTTTAATACACTCACTAGAATCTTTCTCTTGAAGAATTATTGTTCTTTGCTGTTCACTTCCTTGTTGTTCTAAATATCTCTGGCTTTTCTGTTTGTGCTTATCAGTATTTGCATGCCGAGACATTTCCCTGCTGTTTACAGCATAGTAGCTACATGCTAGACAGACATATTCAAAATCTTTGGTGTGCTTTCGCTTAACATGAAGATGAAGCGAGGGAATTGACTGAGCCACAAAATCACAATAAATGCAGGCGGTAACTGAGTCAAAATTAAGTAGTTTGATGCTGGACTGACTTTCTTCATCTCCACTCAGTTCTTTAGTGCTTGTGGTTTCATTTTCTTTATCAGTGGCCATGGGCTCATTGACTTCAGCTACTTCCTGGTCTTCTGTGTTCATAGGCTCTTCTGGTGCTGAAATTGGTTTACTGCTTTTATTTGCAGAGTCTTGTGCACGTCTGACATGCTTCTTTGTGATACAGTGGCGGTCCATGTCCCCTTTGGTTACACAGTTATAGTTGCAGAGGGTGCAGCTGTAACCATATTCTTTGCTGTGTTTACGACGTACATGGACAGTAAGGTTAGTAGCATTGGATACTACCAGTCCACAGTACTCACAAGTGGTTGAGGACCCCAGTTTTGGCCTGCCTCTTTTCTTCCTAGGAGGCTCTTCAGTTTCATCCTCCTCAACAAGCACAACTTTAAGACCCTCCACTGTCTCCATGATTTTCTGTTCTCCATCCACTGAAGGGGCCTCGGTAATGGCTTCAAAAATGACTCCATCCTTGCTTACCTTCTCAACACAATTTTCAAAGGAAGATAACTCAGTACTTGTTTCTTCTTTCTGATTCTGCTGGTGACTTTCTGAAGAAAGGTGTGTCTCCATCCACTTAGTAGTAGCTGAAAAAAAGTTACATGTTTTGCAGCGGTACCAGTCATGGTTTGGGTGAGCCACTCGAGTGTGATTTTCCAGGAATGCGGGAGTGCCCATCCTAAAATCACAGTGTTCACACTTCAGCTGGAACCTGTCCGGAGAGTGTTTGGGGGCTGCATGTGTTGGGGACGCCTTTACTTTGACTACATTTTCACCTGCATGTTCTTCTTCCATATCCTCATCTTCATCATCTAGAAAAAAATAACATTTTACGTAACAAAATAATTTTTATATTGATAATAAATGGACTAATTTATAGGAAGTACTTACATGTGAAAGGGACATCTTTGGTATGGTATCTCTGGATGTGAATCTCTAGTGGATCTTTGTCCCTAAATTCATGCCCACAGTAGTTGCAAGAATAAATTATCTTCGGCTTTGGGGTTCGTTTGCTTACTCGTCTTTCTTGTGTCACCTCTTCTTCATCGGTCTGCTTCTTATCTGGACTCGGCTGATCAGTGTCACTTTGTTGCTTTTGTTTAATTTCAGTAGCACTATACTCCATATCATCAGAATTATTCTTTGTGTTCTTCCCATGTTTCCTTGCATAGTGTATTTTCAGTGACCGAGGGCACTTGGCAGAAAAGCCACATACTGTACAAATGGCTTCTCCCTCTTGAGACACAGATTCTGATGTTTCTTCCATTTTCTTTACTCTGTAATTGAAAAAAAAAC
>JAVQJW010250337.1:0-10705 GCA_036025195.1 Hypseleotris klunzingeri
AGCTATTAATTAGTGACAATGTGTCAGGACAAATTATTAGATTAGATTCTTTGGTTTCATTTCCTAATAAGAGAAGATAGAGCTTTGCTTTGGACATGGCATTATTAGAATTTTAAAATCACAGATATTGCTAAGGTTATAAAATATTAAGTTAGAACTAGAATTAGAACTAGTAGACAATAACAATGTCAACTGGCCTATACAAAAGAGCATGAGCACTTAAGATCTTTAGTTTACAACTGTACACAATTTCTCTGAACCAACTCCATACTTACTCAGAAATCATCTGTAATTCAAATAGATTATACACAAGCACCACACACAAAAGGACTTCAAAACTCCCACAATATCACTTTAAAGGACTGGGATCACATACCGTACACATGCAGGTCACAGATCAATCAAGTTCATCTTCTATCTTCACAAAAGATAGAAAAACACACAGAATTTCGACGGACATTTCCTGTTTGGCCTTGTACTGAGAAGAATTGAGTTGCTTCCAAAATCACTGAAGTGGATGGGGAGCTTTTGCATAGTGTTCTTGGCTGCAAAAATGGATGTGTGCTGTTCCTGCAAATTTTGGAAGAGGATTTGAGGAGTCTGCGAGTTGCCCACAGGAAAGTGTTTTAGTCATGGGAAAAGGGATGGACCAAGCAGGACGGTAAACAATGGGGTAGTTCAAGTTAAATGGTTTAAAGTTAGGGAGCATAGGTGTCCAAAAATAACATTTAGGCATTCAGGACAAAAAGGGGGAGGACATGTACAAGCAAATGTTATTTACAAATACAGCAGTCCTTCAAGTTTCCAGTTTTAGAGACAAAAATATGTGTTACAGTTTCAAAAGGTCCAGACACAGCAGATTGAGGAGGAGATATCCAGGGTTTTGCTGTGTCCCATTGTCCATTTTAAAGTATTTACATTGTACAGATACTTACAGCAGTCTGTGGAGTAAGGTTCAGAGAAGGCCTTGAACCATAGGCACAAACATACCATAACAACACATGCATACAGTAGGACTGAAGGGGGAAGTGCAAGTACAGTAAATGTGGTTCTGTGAGATAATATAACATGGCCTAATTTAAGTAGGTGCATCTAAATTGCTCATAGATTCAGTAATGGGTTAATAAAGTTGGAGGTTCAGTCAGTCTGCCCTAGAACAGCCGTGGCTAAAGAGCTAGCTGGCCACCACCTGTGTGTGGTTGTGCAGTGAGCAAACACTGCGATGAATACTACAGAAGTCAACATCTGCCACACAACACAAAAAACAGATTTCTTGGGTGCCCTTCATAAAACTTGATAATGAAGGGATATTTAGCAGATATCTTTCTGCTGTAACCATTACAGCAAATCACAACCCAGCCAAATTGTGCCATATTGAGTGTTTTAGATTGTGGTAATGTGGCACAGAAAAAGTAGAACTCCAAAGGGACAAAACAATCTAAACGAAATATGTACTTCACAAAACTGCATCACAAGACACTGAACTACCCCTTCAAATATACACATCCACACAGAACTACATTTCCCATAATGCCACTGGGCTGGTTCCCTCTCTAATAATATACACATGTGCTTTTGTTTTTTACCAGTCTGCGTCTTCTTCTATGTAATAATCAGGAGTTGAAGTACCGTCAAACAGACCGGGGTCCAAAGATTTACGTTGTTTTCCTCGAGTGAAGACACGCGACAGAGACCCCAGACCTATCTTCTCTTTCTTCTTTTTACGCTTCGCCTCCTCCAAATCTTCTAGGGACTGAGGGGGCACAAAAAGGACAAGTGTGAGACAAAGGTGGACAACTAAAAGACAGGAAAAATAAAGTCAGTGAAATAGTAGTAGGAGAAAAGGGAAAAGAGGATAGGTTATACAATATTCAAAATGTGTCTATGACATTGAGATTGTATGCATTTAGGTTTTATCCTTTTCACTATACTCCACCATTTACTTTGAAATGGGAGGCTTTTGTATTCTGCCATAGTTAGAGAAGTTAAAAAATGTTGCTCATGATCACTATTGTGCATAAAATGTACTCACTTTCTAAACCTCATCTAACAACAATATGGGCCAGAGCAGGGGACACCTTGGACAAAGGCCAACTGGCTGACATTTAGAAGAGCTAAAGGCAATTTAGACAGAACAATTACCACAGTGCAAACAGTGCAAGTATGTCTTTAGACAGCAGATACTCATCCAGAAGAAAACCCCCACAATAACACAGGGAGGACACAGTGGATCTGATTTCACCGTGTTGATGTTGTTCCATGACCAACATTCTAGACCCTTCATCCTAACCTAGCACCCTAACCATGGCCCTGACCCTAACCTTAACCACTTTATATTCCAGCCCTAACCTTAACCAGACACTGGGACCAATATAACACTCTAACCATGGCCCTGGCCCTAATCCTAACCAGTTAAAATTCTGCTAAAACCAACAACTTGAATCTTGGTCCTGGAACATCAGCAACACAGTGAAATCAGATCAACCGGGAGGACACACAGAGAAGTGTTAATTGGTCTAGCTGACCACCCCACCAGAATCAAACTATTGTATTTATAGTACACTACTCGACTAATAGCACTTTTATATCATATGGTAGAACAATCAAGCTTACGTTAAATCTGAGTTACTTTGCTATTAAATGCTAATAACACAGTCCATTTAAGCTCAATATATCAGGACAACTATTATTAGAATGATCATAATTAACCATCATTTCTGATTTGCAGTGCTAAATTATTATTAATCCCTGCATCCACTTTTTCTTCACATTTTGACAAACTGGATGCTCATCTAAAACTGATTCTTTGTCTTGTTGGCATCTTCCCAACCACAACTTTTTGCACTTTTTTCTATAAAGCCAACATGACAAATGAGCACTTTGTCCAAGTCCAGAATAACTGGAGAGCAGCTGAAAATCTGCTGTTGTGTGTGGTTTTTTTAGGTGATGGTACATTGTACAAAGTCTTGACTGATCAATGCTGCAAAATGTGAAAGCAAAAAGTGAACCCAGCCAAAGTGATAGTGGACAGCAAGTGGCCAAGCAGCTTGTAGCACTGGCAGGATTAGCATTAGCAATGGGCTGGTATGACAAAAACTGTGATTACTTGTGATGTTTCGATGGCGGGCGGCTCTTACATTGCAGAGAGAATGTGTCCTGTGGCGGGGCGAGTTCATGTCGCTGGGGGTCGAGGAGCGGTCACCATCCAGGGCAGAGGCGTCTGAGATGACGGAGGTCTGGCGAGAGTGGCACGGGCTCAAACGCACCGCCGCCACTAAAACAAGAGGACGAGAGGCACAAGACACAAGGCGCCATGGGTATAATGTGTTGTAAATGGTTGACAAACAACTTGCACTAAGCACTAACTGCGGAAATCTTTGCATCTCAAATAAGCATGGGACTATATTATAACCAATTAAATGTCTTTTGGGGATGTTTAATATAAGCCCTTAAGTAACTAAACAGAAATATAGAAACATTTTATATCACTGCCAGTTTAATTGGTAGACCGTGAACCTGTAGGCTACTTGCATCTTATGCATTCAAAAAAAAAAAGTTGTTTTTCTGAGCTAACCTTTTCTATGATCTCAAACCTGTCTCTGATCTCTGGCATCAACATCACATTTTTGCTCACCAAACTCTATGTGAAAATCCCAGTAGATTATCAAGTATGGAGATACACAGAATATACCTTACACTAACAGCTTTGTCAGTATGTTCAAGTCAAAAGTAACTGTTTGCCTTCATTCTGGCCCTTGGTTTGAACTTCAGTAGATTTGTCTTGAACATATGTGCATGGACTAAATCTATTGGCTTGATGCATTTTAACAGTCTGATTAGCCATGTGACCTCAATAGGAGATAACTAATGAAGTGGTTAGACAAAGACAATTTTACACATCACCACAGAGTGTTATTAATAGTCCATTACCCTCAATTGGAGAACCACAGTCTAATATGCAATTTCTTCTCCTCTATTTGTAAACAAAAACATTAGTGATCAAAGCCTAAATGATTTGCTCATCTGCTGTTGCTAAGAGACAGAGGCTGTGTGCCATGATGCATTCACCGGAGACAAATATACAGTGATTTGTATGTGACGTTCCACATGTTCCTCCTCATTTACTGTGTCTGCTTGTGTCTCGAGATGTCTCCAATTATCAGAGCACCTCCCTGGACAGCAAGACTGACTCAGCAGGAGCAAAGATGACCCTCACTTTTGCATCAATAAAGCTAGTCTAAAGAGGTCTTTTCAGGGCAAAGGCAGACCAGATAACTTTAGATGAGTTTACTTTATTGGTTATAAATTTAATACACTTCTTGTTAGACAACCCTATTGAATTTCTGGCAGTATTCTTTAGAGGTGTAGTCTGGAAGTTTCCTGACCATGTTCTGTGGTGTAAAGCAGGTCATCTGTACTCTGAAGAAACGAGGGGAGGGACTAAAGTAAAACTTGACTACTACTGGTCAAAGTTGTAACCCATAAAGTCTGAGCTGGTGTTGCTGTAAAGGCCAGTGGAGGGACTAAAGTAAAATACAAAAAATTATAGAACATAGAAATTGTTTTTATTTTAGGAAACTTACAGACTTCATCTTTAACGTATGTGTGTTTTGTCAGATGAATGAACAGCTACAGACTCAGCTGAAGGTTGAATTCCCGCTTGTGGCTCACCATCAGAAAACCGGATCAGTGGATCTCACCACACAACAGATGATTGACAGGTCTCTTCTTTGAAAATTGTTATTTTTGTTAATACTGATACAAAATTGAGGAGGCACTGTGGCAGAGTTGTTAGTACATTGTGGGTTCCCTGCAAGAAGATTGTCGGTTCGATCCTGGGTGGAGTCTGCATGTCCTCCCCGTGTTACTGTGGGTTCTCTCTGGCTTCCTCCCACTTCCCAAAGTCCCAATGTGTTAGGAGAATTGGTCAATCTAAATTGTTTCTATTGAATGTATGTCTGTTTGTATATGCCTCAGACAATGAAATGACAAAAACATGAAAATTGCACAAAATCTGACTTTAAAGAAGCAAACTAGAATCTGACCTCATTTGCAGATGGTCACAACTTCATATCACGATTCAATCCTTTATTGCCAATTAACCTTCTCTTAAATGACGTCTTATTGTTGTTTTGGTGCAGAATGGTGGATGATCTCTTGGAGGAGCACGTTTCAGACTGGGACATCTTTCTCCCGGCCAAAGTCTTCAGTTTGTGTTTTAAGGAGCATTCATTAACACAAGAGAGGCCCTTCACTGTACTCTGCTGCAAAGGGCCCGAGCTTTGTCATTCCCCGAGAAGTCTGGAGGTAAAACACTAATAATTTTGTCTTAATAAGCTTTGTTTGTTAATTAAACTAAATTTACATTGTCTCTTGTATCTCTCTTTTACAGATGCAAGATATTGACCTTAAAGATTGTGACTTTCTTGTCCATTAGTTCTGTTAAAGGTGTAGTCTGTAAGTTTCCTAAAATAAGAAAAAATAGATATGTAAAGTGCTTTAAATGGACTATCTGACCCTGTTCTATGATATAAAGTAGGCCGTCTGTAGAGGCCAGGGGAAGGACTAAAGTAAAACCAACTACTATTGGTCAAAGTGGTAACCAACAAACTCTGATTTGCTTTTGAGGCCAGAGGAGGGAATAGAGTAAAATAATAATTATGACAGAATACCTACTTTACGTCATAGAACAGGGTCAGATGAAGCTTTTTTAAAATTTTGAAACTTTTTTTTTATTCTGTAAACATACAGACTGGTAGACCTCAAAGTGATTAGGTACACAAGTCACATCCAGAAGACGGTGAGTGGTGCTAAATTGGAGATAAGGTTCAAAGAGTGAAAGTCAGTGGGAGCAATAAACTATTTTTTCTATTCACTTTGTGTCATACTGTCTGTTTAATGTAGAATATGTTGAAATGCAGTGTAGTTTACTTTTATTCAAGGGAGTTGCTTATCTGTCAATAAATAGGGAGAGATGTTTTAAGAAATTAGACTGTGAAAATATATAGCTTGTTTAAAAATAGTCAAAATAGTGCTAGTTAAAGCTGCAGTACCTTGGATTGTGGAGGAAAAAAACAAAACAAAAAAGTATATGTTTAAAAGTTTGAACGATGAGCTGCCTTTTCTTTTTCCTCTCCTTCATGGTTTGATATTCATTTGGCCAGACAGATTAAATAAATACATACATAGTTGTTAATTGTGAGGATTTCAAAATTACTTGAATGAGAGCAATGTTTCTTTATTTACAGAAAAATGTTTTAGAAAATAAACTTTTACTTTACAAAAATGGGTAAATTACTGGGACAAAAATATCTGGTTACTTTCCAACCTTTCAGTATCATACCCTTAACAACACCCTGTCTCCAAATGTGCTCATATGGTTTACAGTAAATCTCTACTTTACTGTTTTCAGCTGTTTCACTTTCACAGCTGTTGGTCCTGCCCTAGTTAACAGTTATTTTGACCCATTTTACTTCAGTTATATTCTAAAATCCTAGCATTTTCTGAAGTGGTTATTGGTGTGAGAAGTTTATGAACTATTTTAAAAACTTTATTCCTTTACAATAGATCATTTTAATTCACAGTTTGAAGTATTATTCTTGTGAAACAGCGGGCCCTGTCGCTCAGCCCGCGTCACTGCAGGACTGTGCTATTTCAGCTGCTGTCGCTGTTTTTGCGGCGGAGCCCTTTTCTGAGACAGCAACCCCAAGAACATGGTGAGTGCTATCAACAAACCCCCCATTTTAAACCACTTACAATCAAATCTACTGACTTTACTTATGTGTACGCACTATCAAACCCCAATACTTTATAAGAAACGTTTGAAACAGTGAACCGTATTCTCAAAGCGACCGTTTTAGAAAGTCTTTGTTTGGCTAGTCTCTGCTAATGTGGCTAAAGCTAAACCGGTCAAGATTGCGGTTAATTTCTTGACTTAAATTTATAATAGTTTGTGTGATGTTGGTGGTGAATTGTACGGGAAGGTAGGGTTAGATAAAGGATATTTGGGAATAGCTTGAAGCGCTGTCTAAAAACGTTTTGATCATGTTAGCATCAAGAAGCTAACAGGCTAATGTTGTTTTGTAGCCGCTGCTAATGATGTCATCTGTCAAAAACAAAAGATTTATTACTATTACCACTAAACTACGCATCGTGTATTTGTTCATTTATTATCCAAGGCCAGTATCAATGTATATAAACTAAACCAGTAGCTAATGTATGGTTGAAATAGTGTATAAATACAGGCTAGCTCGATGCTAACTGAGGCTAAGCTCTCTTTATGACAGTAAGAAGCAGCTGTCGCACTGGGGTTTTTAAAAGCCTTGCTGCAGTAACAGACAGGGACGAAGAAAAATGACTATTATGTAAGCAATGCTCCAAATTTAAACAGTCTAAATACAAAAATGGAAATTGTAGTATTTAGCAATGTAAATATGTCACATAGCTAGTTTGATTGATATTTTTGTAATTAATTGGCAATATTAACTCCAGTTTACCTCTTTGTCTATTTATGATATTCCCAAATTACACGAAAAAATGTTAATTGAAACTATAAGATGTGGGTGTTTGGAAGTGATGACAAATTTTGAAATATTTATGCAACCACAAAATACTAAACTAATCTAATGTCAGTATAATAGTTAAATTGGACACATTACATTAGCAGACATACGTGGCACAAAAAGACCCCAGTAACAATAGGAACTTATGAAGCAGAACTGGTTTAGTGTCAGTTCCCAAAAGTCTTGCCTGATTTACTAGAACTGCCTCCTTTGTCTGAATTCTCGAGCTTTAGGGGCTGTTGTGAACATTATACTGATAAGACAGACTGCATTGCCCCATAGCGTTGTAATGGACAATAAAAAACTAGTATATCTGACAGACCATAAATTTTGCACATCTTTTAAATATGGATTTAGTGGAGTAAGAGTATGTTAAACTTATTTCATTGAATCGCTACAACAGAATGGCCTCATTTTGGAATTAAGAATTCATTGATTAAATCCAAATAGGGCTGCAACTAGCATTTTAATTAGTTCATTAATCATGGGAAAGAGAAAGATGCATAAATACGAGATTACTAAACTTGATCCAGGTGAAGCTAAAACTATGCCACGGTTCTGTGTTGTAGTCTTGGGGTCAGTTTGTGTCACATGACATACAGACAACACAACAAGCACTGATTCTAGGTTTTTCTCAGAACTGCTTCAAGATAAAAAAAAAAGTGTACATTAACTCACTGTTTGACTTAAATATTTATTCTATTATCTATCAGATTAAAGACCATAGCAAACAGGAAAAGAGTTAGTTGCGACTGTGGCCACAATAATATATCTCCCAGTCTATATTTTTATATCAGTATTAATGGCTGCTGCTGTTTCAGGATGTGTTTCTTATGATCCGACGTCACAAGACGACCATCTTCACTGATGCCAAAGAGTCCACCACAGTTTATGAACTCAAACGCATCGTGGAGGGGATCTTGAAGAGGCCGCCCGAGGACCAGAGGCTCTACAAGGTAACACTAGACACATGAGAGACGGTTACAACGGTCTGGTTGAGTTAGTCCAGTTCTCAGAGTTAGTCTGATCACTTTTACTGTGAAACGCAGAATGTTTTACTTCAATCACCCATCCAACAGTGAGGTCATGTTAACTACAGTCAGTATCTTGATGACAGACAATCATCACTTGGGTCATAATGAGATAAACAAAAAAAACTATAGAAAAGCTTTTTTTCTTCTTTAAATAAACCACAAGGTGCTTTTCAATAACTTTTCTTACATTACATTTTAATAGAACACGATAATACACAATCCGCTTGTTTGTACATCACATACGTTTGCATCTTGTTTATCTTCTATTATCTTCGATCACGTCAGACTGATTCACTCTGAACAGAAATGGAACTGAGACTTCTTGGAGACAGTGACATGGCCATATCATTTACAGCTATGCATTAGATTAGATGAAGATGGGTCAATGCTGCTCCTGTAGGCTAAGGCTAAAGCATGCATCTTACAACATAGTTGTTTATCACATCAACATGTATAGCTATTAGCTACTAACTGCAATGCTGCCTCCTCTTGACCTGTTTCTATTTGGGTTTTTTTCAGGACGATGTGCTGCTGAACGACTCTCAAACTCTTGGAAACTGTGGCTTCACAAACCAAACAGCCCGACCCCAGGCTCCCGCCACAGTGGGGCTAGCTTTCAGGCTCGGAGGTAAGGCATTCAACAGTCTATATAAATCGCAAAACATAATATCCTCTGCACAAAACAAAGTGTATGTAAAAAGCTTGCTTACCATATTCTGAAAGACATGTGATTCATGTGGAAGTTAAGGATTTTGTGTTCTTTCAAGTTTAAAGCTTCCAGAAATGTGTTGAGAATTGAATTTACCACAATCACAGTATTTCTCATAAAAATTGTAATTCCATGTTTTTTTTTAAATTGTGCGTTTTGATAGATGATCATAATCCAGTCATTCTTTTAATTGCAATAAATCATATGGGTATTTTTAGTTTATTGTTGGAACACTTCCCCATGTAGATGGACTTTTTATAGAGGGATTGTGAAACTGCAGACCAGGGGCAAGTGTTGAGAGGGTAAACAGAGAGTTTTAGAGGTGGTGTCCAAGATTTTGGTGATCTAAATCAATATCTCCATTGAGTATTTTTGACTTGGCTTCTTCTTGTTAGCAACTATGTTCACCTAGCCTGGTATACCAGCCCGCCTGCTTTTTTTTTCTCCAAAGTGTGCTCTGGTCTTTTGCACTTAGTGATTAATTTCTTTAATTTGAATGCAGTCAATTTCAAAGGCAGGGATAACCTGCTTGGCAGGCATGTTCACCTGGTTTAGCTCCTCAAATTTCACTGAATCTGGGACAATGCCTTTTTACTATAAAATTTCTGATCTAATGTATGGTATTTCAAATGAATGAATGAATTAATGAATGAATTAATTTCTCTTTTTATTCTTGCCTTTATTTTTCAGATGACTCTTTCGAACAGCTGAGAATCGAGCCCTTCTCCACTCCCCCCGAGCTCCCTGACGTCATGAAACCCCAAGACTCGGGCAGCACAGCCAACGAGCAGGCCGTACAGTGAACCGCATCATAATCCCGGACAAGACTAGACCAGGGGTGAACCAGGGCGACCGAAACTACACCGGGCACACACCGCACTGGGGCAGGGAGGGACGGGCTGGAATTACGCTTTCCTAATTTTTTTCTTTTTGGAAAACATTGCCTAAGTTTATTATTATTCGCTTTTTGAACTGGGCACAAATGACTACAAAGTTCCCCTTCTTGTAAATGTGAGGTCTTCATTTGGCAAAACTGATGCATTATAGGGCTGCACAAAAAAAACATGCTATTTTGAAGATTGCAATATTGTTATGGTCTGTCCAAGCAACTATGGGCCTTAGGTGGAATATTTAGTTGCAGGGCTAACAAACATACACTTACAGACAACTGTTCACTCTTCACAGTTCTCGTAAAATATGCATCTTTATAGGGTGGGAGAAAGGGGAGAGCTCACAGTAACACGGGGAGGACTTGCAGACAAAACTATGGGTTAACTTAAAAATTCAGGACTAAACCAGGCCATACCAGGACTAAATGTAGGAAGGAAGCCAATCTCAAAAATGACTTTTTTATTTGAAAGGCCTAGGTAAATGTGCATTACAGGTATGACCATAACATT
>JAVQJW010250653.1:0-11023 GCA_036025195.1 Hypseleotris klunzingeri
AGATCTAACATGAATCCGCTTCACTTCCCCTCCTCTATGACGAGGGTCGTCTTTTTGCCGTGTCTCCAAATGTACATACGGCACCTACAAACCTGACGTGGAGGAGCGGACATTCTCACGTCAGGTTGTCTTTTTATAGATTACAAACTTTACGTAAAAAACCACCTACGGAACTTTTGAGCCCATTTTGTGCGTAGGGACGCTTTATAGATGAGACCCCAGGAGAGGAACCTAAGTAAAACTACACTACTACTGGTCAACGCCGTAACCTAAAGTCAAGGGAAATGACTAAATTGAAAAAATATTATGACAGATGACTTACTTTGCATCATAGAAAAGGGTCAAGTCACACATTTTCTAACCTTATTTTAATTTAGGAAATGTACACTGTAGTACACTCAAGTTCATACTTTCTTTACTGGTGGTTGATGACTTAAGGTGCATTTCTTTCTAAATATTTCTTGGAACATGATAGTCCAAATACTACATATGGCTGCTTTAAGAAAGGAATAAACTAAATTACACCCAACATCCACCTCATCATCTTCTCAAATCACATTTCGCATTAGGTCTATAATTTGACATATTGGATTTACCTCAGTGTGATCAATTTGATGGCCAGGCTGTTGTGACTCACGGTTGTCCTGGTGAAAATCTGCAAAACACACAAATGTGACAAAGATCCCAGCATTACTCAGTTGACCCGCTTATTACATAAACCGCTTTTTGTTTTCTATATTTACATGAATCATAGCCATGGGTGTCGACTGCAACACATGAGAAACTGGGACTTTGTAACGTCATGCTCGCACATCTCTTTCAGTGACATAAAATCTGCTAGATTTGCATTTTGTGGGAGGCTTAACTGGTGTTTGCTATAATGCCCCATTTAGCATGTACTGTATCTTGTTCTGCTTATTACGGTCACATCTGTCCTGGCGACTACAGGCCATAAGTGGGGTGCAATCTGGCCGGTTAGTTGCTGGGCTGACACAGAGACACACAAGACATACAGTATATACAGATATAGATATACTCTCACATTCACTCGAACAATTTAGATTCACCAAACACAATCTTGTCCGTATAGCTGTCTGTAGTATGTAGAGTGGACAGGAGAGAACCCACAGTAACACAGAGAGCACCCAGAGAGCGTATGTGTTAGTAAGCAGCTCAGGAATTGAACCCACACCTTCTTTTCGGAGGGCCGAAAGCACTCACCATTTTGCCACCCTAGTCGTTATGTATTTTCCATGAATCATCGAGCAGCAGCTGACTTAGTAACGTCATCCTTGGTAGCACATTTGTTTTCGTGACACATTATTCTGTCCCCTTTTAACTTTATTAGCATTTTGTGGGAGTACAAGGCTCGTCCGGTGTTCTGGCTCCAGGTGTCGGGCTTGTACTCTACAGTGTAAAAGAGAGCTAGGAAGACCTATGCAGCAAATGACAGTCTGCCATATGGACCACATGCAGCGGTCTTGCACAGAAAGTCAAGCTGGTCACTTTAGGAAAGCTGTTGAAGTCCAAGTCTAGTCCAAGTGGCCTGCCGGGGCTCCTCCTGGTATTCCTGATTAGCCGGATCATACCACATTATAGGAGGCGTGCTGTGGCCGTCAGAGCAGTCAATCTGAGCTGTATGTCTTAGCCTAGATTACAATGCACTGTGAATGGGCTGAATCCAATTAGAGTGCCTCAAAGTGTAAATAAAGCTAAAACTACTGAAGCCTGCTGGTAAATGAGATACACTCACTGGCCACTTTATTGAGTAAACTTTGTGCTAGGGCTGCACAATATATCAAAACATAAAAATAATGCCAAATCATTTTGCCCCCTATTACAGCCTTGAATTAAAATATATTCAGACAAAATGAAAATAATTGAAGGTCAAATTTTGGTCATAATTTTTATAATTTAGTTCCACTTTGACCTTTATTTAGTCCTGATTTTAAAGCAGTTTTAACTTGTAAATAAAGGAACTATTTCTTAACATAACATCAAATTAAATCACCTTTTGTCTTAAACATAAATGCAATGCATGACCAAAAGCACTGGCCTGAACTAAATAGGTTGACCTAATAAAATGGCCAGTGACAAAAACATGCCATCCAAATTCCCCTCTTGTCAGCACTTTGTTATGGGCAATTGTCACACATGATTGACGGGCCATGCTAAATTGAAATTAAATGACTAGCCGCCATTGTGCGTCCCTGTTGTGTGCTAAGCTAAGAAAGATTCATGTGCAGACTGTCACTGGACTAGCTGGAGTGGAGAGTGTATGTTGCAGAAGTAAACACGAAAGCATTGGCTGTGGTTTACTCTGGACTTGAGATGTCAGAATGTATGTAAATATGTTCCATATTCAACAGCCTGGAAGTAGGCCAAGTGACTGAGCCAAGCCAAGAGTTGTATGCAGCGTGTAAACAAAATATTAATGACCCATTAATACATTTATGCCACATATTTGACAGATATATAAGCTGAACTCTGAAAGCTCAATTTTCCATACAATGTAAATAATTAACCTTCGACTCAATACCCACTTTGGCTTATTCTGGTGGTGGGTTTGGTGGTGGTGGTGGGAGAAGTTGTTTGTGTGCACACATCTTGGTCAGTCCGCCCCAGGGCAGCTGTGGTTATAAAGAAACTTTACCACCAGCAGTATGTATTTTAAGTGAATTGTTAATAGACTCAAAAATGCAATAAGAATTTTATATTATCTTAGGTGTATTAGAATTGCTTGATTTCTTTTGACAACCCAGGGACAAGACATTTCGACCCACAAATTTTCTATAGTTTTTGTACTTTAATACTTTATTTTATTGTAATTTATATTTATTATTGCATGTTTCAAATACAAACAAATACTTTTCTTTGCTAGCAAGTCGATTGATCCTTGTTGAATTTGTCTTACCCTGCATACACCAATCAGATACCTCAGAATTCAGCCCTACTAAAATTAATATCCAAGTCATTTCCAGTATTAGAAGATGCATGGTATAAAGGTGGACAGCTCTTGCCCCATATAGCTCCGGTTATTTGTGGTCCTTTGTGGCTCTGTCTCCCCCGTGGGCCCTCCCCCTGTCGATAACAACACAGTTTAGTGTACTGCTCCGCCCAATTCAATCCTCCACTCTCCGGAGCCCGCAGCTGAAGACATATGCACTGTCACTCTCAAATCTAATCAAGCCCAAGCTCCACTACATGTTAGAGATATACCCATACAAAACATTGGTAATGGTGCTGTTAGTGGAGTCAGTGGCAGAATGTATAATGGATACGATGTGTGTGGTTGTTTGTGTGTGTGTGTGTGTGTGTGTGTATGTGTATATGCTTGTGTAATTATGCTTTATGGGCTATTTAAACACACGTGACTTCTTATCTTGAGGGTTAGAAAACTCAGCAGTTACCTAAAACTATTTATCACTTCTGGTAAAGAAATAAAATTAAAAAAATAAAATAAAAATTGTCCCCTTATCCAGCTACACAACATTACAAAGCTTAGGAGGAGGAGGCGCAAAAGCAAAAATGGTGTTGTGAGATGCGTGGAAAAATTGTGATTATAATACATTATATACATTATACCATTGTAGAAAGCTCAAAAAGTAAAATTTGCATAATATTGTTTGTGAATAATTGTAGCATTTTTTTTAACTAAATTTTTCAGATATTTTTGGACTCACAGTCTGTGGGGGATAACATGAAGATACAGAAAGATGTGAGCAGCCTACAGTACAACCACTAAGGGAATAATGGAACACATCCATACAATGCAGACAAAGGAGGAAGTGAAGTTATGTAACTGGATTGAGATGTTTCTTCTAAAAGCCTCCATTCGATTTTGTAAACGGAAGCTAAGTACATGCATAACATCTACTTTGTGCATGTCTTTAAACAACCTAAACATCCACACAGCTCTTGACTGACACTTCTTAGAAATAACCATTCTTTTCAATCCATTCCTCCAATCCATTCGTGACCCATTTCCCTGAACCATCAACTGGATTACAACTCACTGCCATTTCAAGAGCCTCTCTCTTTGACCCTTTCACCACCTCTATGTTGAGCCTCAAATAATTACTTAGATTAAGCCATTTTAAGAGTGACCTAGCTGAACCTAAATGTCATTCTTTCTTACAACTAGACTTACAATACTTGACAATATGTTTCTTTAATATGTTTAATGTAAGGCAATTATTGGTGGAATGGAATTTTATATAAGTTCTGGATATTGCATCTTTTTATACATAAATGTAGCTGATCAATTTTGAAATATTTGAATAGTGCTAAAACAAACCCGCCATTTTGAAAAGTTAAATTTAAATCACCTTTCTTGACACGTTTTGCATGTACAGTATTTGAATGACTTTGTTGCGTTAAGCTGACAGGTAAAATGCATTAAATTAAATATGAATGGCTGTTTTTAGCACCATCATGTCCTATTAAACGGTGATGCTTTGATTGTAAAGATCAAATCCAGCATTGCCTTAAACTACCTTCATCCATATGGCTTTTTAATCTGGGTTATGTGCAACTCTGGGATTTCTTCAGCATCAGAAAGTATTTTAAGTTAGCAACAACTACAGTGCTGTGGACTTTTTCCCCTTTATTTCAGAAGTGGCACAGTGACAGTCTGTTTACAGTTTTTACTCTTGACTCCTCAGATCCCTATGCGCCTCCTTGATCTTATTTCTAACTTACAGCTATACACACTTGCATGCGTTCCTTTATTGCCAATGGAAGTTCTCGCTGCTTGCAACTACAGAAAGAATCTTTAAACTGTGCAACAAGACGGTTTTGGGGACTTTTTTGCCTTGAGTTGAGTGCAGTGTTTACAGTTTTATCTTCCATTTGCTGCACTTCAGATGCTGCGACGTGATGTACTTGTCAAAAATCAAGATTTAGCAAAAAGTTAAGATGCTCCAGTTTTGCCATGTACACAAAAATACAGTAGGTAAAAGGAAAGCTTTTTTGCAAAATTTCTTAATCTCACAATCAAAAAGTTTCATTGGAGAGACATGGATATCGATAAGGGATCTTTTAGTTCAGCGGTAAATGCTTCACTAAGTTACAAACAATGATAATGGATTGGGTAAGCTACGGTATATCTGCATCTGATGTTTCTGTAGCCACTGATAGCCATACCACCCCTACAACTTCTCTGACCAATTACATTACGCAGAGGTGTCCATACTATGTAAGTAAAAAAGTTAGTAAAAATATCAGTAAAAAAGAAAAAAAAACTAAAAGAAGACAAAATCAGTCTATAAATTCTGACAAAGTGGCTCTCAGTGAAAACATTTGGACACCCCTTACACTAACGTTTAAACATTTAGACAATACAGGTGTCTTGCCAAACGACACAATGGCGAAATTACTTGAACCAGCTTCCCTACTTGCTTTACTTCCCACATCCTTTTATTTTTTTAACAAAATGCACTCATACATAAATAAGCTATAATATGTGGGATTTTAACATGTGGGCTAAGAGGCTGGACTAGACTGGGAAGAATTAGAATTTCAAATGGGATCACAGACTGCCAGCTGCTACATCCATTGCATACATGTTTCATTCAGTGATTAGGGCTATACAGAGCCATTAAATGTTCACACTTATAGCCACTTGCACTACAGAAACAAAGCCAAACTGTATATTGTGGGAAAGCACTTGTCATCCCATTTTTCAGACACACTTTAGACAATCAATGCTGTCTCTAGAGTAATCAATGTTCTCCATATCTGTGTTTGGGCGACACAAAACATCAATTATTGAGTGAAAAGCAGGGCATACAAATCAGGTCAGGATATAAATGTTTACAATGCTGCCATAAAACAAGGGATGCCACATATTTTAGTTTTAACCTCCATCTAAGCTAGTCTATATCCTGTGTAAAACTTATTGTAAAGCAGTGGTGATGCAAGAAGTTTGAGGGACCCTTGGAAGGTTCTCCACAAGATGTTAGCTGCCTGTAATAGAAGTATAGACATGGCTAAAATATTTTTTACTTGAAAGATGTGGACAAATTAAAGAACTTAGAAATTGTGTAATTTGAATAACTTACTGCCTACTATTGTGCATGTGTTTTTATTTCTTTTATTATTTATTTATTGAATTTTAGGGCCACCTTTTCTTCCTGAAGCCCCCATTGTTGTAGCTCCATTTTTTATTTTTAAATTATTATTAACACAAACAAAAGAACAGGGTCAAAAATACCTTTTCTACTCTTTCAACTACCTTCCTTTGTAGCTCCTGTTTCTGCTCCACACACACCAATTCTAGTTTTGACCCCCAAAGCAATCCTATTTTGAAAGCAATGGGGGATGAGCGGAATAGAGGTGCAGCTCACTAGCTAACGTACATAATGAAAAGTGCAAGCTCTGTCATTTTCCGTAGATAAAAGTGTTCTGATGAGAGACCGAGACAATAGCGGCGCATTAATCTACTTGACGTGCTCGAAACACAGGCTTCGAAACAGTCACTTCCCCCTATTCAGCAGCACTATCTATCTGTGGCCATGGTATACTCCCTGCAAAAAAAACAAACAAATTACATGGATCAAAAAAAGGGATCCATCGTTTTTTTGCAAATGGCGGACACCTAAGTAAACAAATGTATGCCATTCAGAATTGCATGTTGCACAAAGATTGCTTCAAATTGTACCGCAAGAGAAAATGAATTGGGAACTTTACCTTGAATAACTTTTGAATATTGATTTGTTTCCATTACTCTCATTGGCCACTTTATTAGGAAGATATTATAACAGCAATCATACCAGGTTTGAAATAATCATCTTAAAGGCCTTCTACGTAACTTTTGTCAACTGGGGGCGCTAATTGCTATTGTTGTATATAATTCAACAATGTTTCCCGACATTGTATGGAGTGGATTGGTGTTATAAAGACTCCCTTGTATTGAAATAAGGATTTTTAGAGTGTGTTTTTAATTAAATATTCTGCGTCATTCCTTTTTATTATTTAGCTTTTTCTTAAATGTGAATTTCAGCATTTTTATATCTCTAACACATGTCCTTGTCTAATTGATGAGATGTTACCAGCAAATCCAATCGGCTAATTGAGTTCACAAGCAACAAAACTGCCTATCAAAGTGGCCACAAAACGCCATCAAACTTTGCTTCTCCTTTTACCTGTTGTCTTTTATTATTCAACTTGACATCCCATCTACTTCCAGCCTGACACCCTGCGAACTAGCATCTCTACTGGAATAAACAGCTCAGATAATATGGACATTAGCGTGGGGGAAGATGCATGAACACCATACTGAAACCACTTTAGGGTGACACAACGTTATAGATCGCTGTTTGTCACTTTTTTCACTTTGACCTTCAGCGTCTGTGTAGTTACCTCAATGTTTGTTTCCAATACGTCTTCATCTGAACACAGAACGCCATATGCTACAGTGATATTGTGCGTCTTATCATTCTCAGTTATATGTTTATTGTTGACATTTTTTTCCTCCTCCAGCTAGCTCTATATTGTTGCTTTTTAATCTTTCACCGCCGATGGATGTATGGAGGCAAATAACGTTTTTGAAGGACAGTTTGAATTATTTTATAGATGCCGGAGATATCTCGGGTTTCATCTTGCATAATGATGACAGGCTGGAGCTGGATGGTGATTGGCGCTAGGGTCCACACTTGGTATTTGAGTGCAAGGAAATAGCTATTCTGACAAGCACAAAGATGTTACCATCTCTCTAATCTATATATAATATCCCTGTAGCTGGATTGTTTTCTTTGGTTTTCTCTGAAGTTCTTGCCGTCTCAAAGTCTGGTCAACTTTGCTGCTTGCCTCAGCAACACACTCATTATGATTACAAACTGGAGCGGCACATTGCAAACCATGTGCACCTGCGGCTATGTCATGGGCTGTAGAAAACAACCCATACACATAGCTACTTCCAACTAATATTACAAGATTAATTGCAATCGAATTGCAATTTTAATGGTCGCAATTGGCAAAGGCAGCAATATTTAAAGCAATATATCTCTGCACATAACAGAATATATAAATAAATAAAAAAACTGCTTACCTTGTAGGTTTAACTTCTACAAAAATGTTCTGAAAGGCATGTGATTCATATGAAAGATTAACTTCCTAACAGTTCGTTATTTTTGTCTTCTCACAAGTATGTCAACTGGGAACTGAATTTTGACTTTAAAAACATATCTAATCACTGACAATATCAGTCTTACAAATCTATATTTTAAAATTGTGCAGCCCTCTTTCCAAAACAGGAAAAAGTGTCTATGATCAAGATCTTGTTTCCTATTCACGTCATATAGCCTGCTTCCCATATGCAGTGATTTGCATATTTAGCATAGATTTTGGCTGCCCTTTCTTGCACAATCACGTTTATTTGAGCTTGGAGCAGACAGTAAAGCCTTTTGTGACCAATTTCCATTTTTCAACAATAAACTGCATATTGTCTTTTGCTCACAACTGAAATCTGGAAATCACTCTTATTATGCCACTAAATGACTTGGTGGTAAAGGCTATCTTTGTGGCCACAACTGTCCTGGGGCAAACTGACAATTGTGGCAGCCATTCTGTGTAAAATGCTTCTCTGACCAGCACAAAACACACAATCCCACATTCAAGATGTGTTTTGCCCAAGGACACAAAGGCAGTATGTCTTCCATAGTTAGTCCTCTCTTTTCTGTTTAAATTAATACCTCAAAAGATAAAATTTGTTTTAATTAAAGTTAGCAGGAGACCACTGTGCAATGGTCTAAAATTAGCACCTGGCAAAAGCCAAATGCCAATAAAAGTGCTTCTTTGGTGGATGAATCAATACTAGACACAGGCAGCGCACGGGCAGGTAACCTTTTTAGCTATCGCCCACTGATACATTACTGTTATTTTAGCCCTAATGACTTGCTCCTTCTTAATCTAAGGATACGAAATTGCCATGTGCTATAGTGCTTAATGCAAAGTGCGACATCTCAATTTAAGTACTGGGACAGGTTAGACAAATGAAAATAGATTAAATGATGCATAGAAAATGGTGTCCGTCCTTTAGAGTGACCTGCAAAAGGAATGTGCTTCTTTGACCCCTCGTATCGACATATATTTCTTAAGAGACTTTATAGGAAAGTCCTTAATGTGGCCCTTGACAAGTGCCTAGTGCCCCACTAACGATGACAGAAGAACTTCCCACACAATCAGCCACTGGATCAGTCTATGCAGACTTCAAAAACATGTCTGCCATCTTAACTACTGTATCCACAATCTTCTACTATAAAGGGAAACAGCTGAAATGGCTAACAATATGAAAACGCATAATATCTCATTTTATATCAATATAAAGTCACTGGCCACTTTATTAGGTAGACCTTGTAATAGAGTTGAACCTGGTGTGTTCCTGTATTTTGTTTGAATCTATTTTTCCATAGATACAGTTGTCAACACTAGAAACACCCACCACAACTACAATTCTGAGAAACATACCATTTGTCACAATAGAGAAGTGCTACTGAATTGCCGTCCACTCTTCAAAAATGGTAGCAAAAATGGACTTAATGGTGCACTTGTCGTAGTTTCCTAAAATGATAAATGAAACTTCACCATCGCTATCACAGTTTGTCAAGATGTTAGGTCGTTCTATAGTTTGTAGAGACCAGGGTTAGGGGCTAAAGTAAAACTTAACTACTATTGGTTAAAGTGGTAACACACACAAAGTTGATGATGCTGTAGAGGCCAAGGGACGGACTAAAGTGAAGTTAGCATTATGACAGATTACCTAAATCATAGAACAATGATAGAAAATAAAAAGTTCTCTAACATTTTGTTTTTATTATTTTAGGGAAATTACAGACTATACCTTTAAATGGGCGGCCAACATAGTGCAACGTTTAAACTTATTGCATTAAATACACAAGCTGGTAACCCCACATCCCCAAATATGACACCACCTCTATCTACTGGCTTGACTGACTATTTAAATCTATAAGTACATCTAAAATGGCCAACTGTTGCAAATACAGATTGCAAATTACCGCCAATAACCCATTTTTACTCAATATTATGCCCACAAGTCTAACTGTGCTGCACGCCGCACCACATGACTATATGAGTAACACGCCCGTGAGCCTGTGACGACTCTTGGCAGCGACACCACAAAGTTTGTTTTCACCCGTCTTCAGCTGTCAGCCTGCATTTAGAAATCTATCTGAACATGATCCAGTCAGCGTATAAGCTAGTCTCGTCGCTTTCTTTCCCAATGCTTAGTCAGACTGCTTCCCCGTTGTGTTTCATCTCAATACTTTTTTTTCCTCCCTCTGTCTCTTTCTCCATTTTACTTTAATTTTCCTGCTTTTGATCCAGCCTTGTCACTTTTCTTATGTTATAGTCAAAGTCTTGTTGCTTTTGATCTTATGGTGATGTCAGCAAGCCGTGTGATTTTATGTGAGCGAGTTTGAAATCTAGGCTGCATCCAACTGCGCCCCATTTGAACTAGTGCTGACGTAATGGTAGTTATCTGTAATAAAAGGGTATTATAGATTCCCTGGCCACTTTATTAGATAGACCTATTTGCATACATTTAAAAGGCAAATTTACTACCGGTACTTGCATTTTCACTTGCAACAATGTCTGTTTACATGGAATAGTTTGGATAGGCAACAATATCCATGGCCATTTGTGGGCAAAAATGTATTGGTGATCAGTGACTGGGTTGAAAGGGCAACATTGGCAGTTATCTGAATGCAGAAGATGAAAAAAGACAAAATTATAAAACAAACAATTAATAACACAACAACATCAGGAGAAACCAGGGTTAATTTAACTAGCACAAATCCTTATCAATGGAGGCAAGGTCCAGAAAGTCTCTACCTTTAAGTTCTTGGGAACAACCATCTCCCAAGACCTAACACGGAAGCACTACAGTAATTGTGAAAAAGCTCAACAAATATTACACATTATAAAGATACTGTACAAAAACAATCTGCAACAAAACCTAAAGGCAACTTTCGACCTCTCTCCCATTGAAAATTTATTGGTGTAT
>JAVQJW010250928.1:0-12549 GCA_036025195.1 Hypseleotris klunzingeri
GAGATCCAGTT
Organism: Hypseleotris klunzingeri; assembly: GCA_036025195.1. Lineage (NCBI taxonomy): Eukaryota > Metazoa > Chordata > Actinopteri > Gobiiformes > Eleotridae > Hypseleotris > Hypseleotris klunzingeri. The sequence goes on from JAVQJW010250928.1 coordinate 12, forward strand.
AAGGACACTGCATTGATGCAAACATGTCTTCAAGTGAATCATAATAATATATTGAGTCATGTGACCAGAAGTGACTAGATCTAGGTAGAAAAATGAAAATTGGAATAACTGAAGTTGCACTAGCTCCATTCCTTCCTTTCTCTTCCTGCAGCCGTGTGTTTAGGGGAAAAATCTTGACCTTTTGGTAATTGCCATCTCGCCGGTTGGCTCTCCCTTTTCCTCTACTGTAATGAACAGTTTGCATGCCCAAGGGCCACACAAGCTACTTATCTGCTATTGCCGGCTGGCTCGCAGCACAGTGAAAACATGTGAAGGCAAAACAGTGGCCAAGTCGAGGCTTTGTTTGACTGTACACAGTAGCATTCATTAAGGAACCATAAAAACAACACTACTTGGTAAAACAGCTCATTTAAAGTAATTTCTTTTCAATTATACAAAATAATTACAATGTTTGCTGCATAGCCTCGCTTCATGCCAGTGTTGAAAAAGGTAGCACATCGAGTTGGATTACTCATGCAAAGCCAAATCTTTTGTCAACGTGAGCTGGAATAGGCCTATCTGCGGTCGCTCGGTAGGCAGCCAATAGGGTTTGTTTTTCTTCATTAAAATTAGCCCTAGGTACCGCACAGTGCAAATCCATTACTGTGCAGCTTTCCTAGTCTATTTTTAGTCTATCAAGGAATCCGGTCACATACAATGCCACCCGGCTCACATAAACTAACTGGCCACTTTATTAAGTATAGAGTGTACATAATAAAGTGGCCCTTGTGTTGTCTTCAGAGTTAATTAGTGGTACTTGTAGTGAAATCTGGCCTTTCTATCATCAAGAAGGCATGCCACTTATTAAATAAACTGTCTGGCCAAAAAAAAAGTCACCACCTGCATTTAACTAAGCAAATAGGTAAGAGTTTCCTGTAGTTGGTCAGGTGTAGGATCAGCAACATTATCTGCCCAAAGAATGAGGTCAGCTATCCTGACTACCTGAATATATCGTATTGCCAGGTTATTCCATCAATAGATTTTTTTCTTCCCTGATGGCACGAGTATATTCCAAGATGACAATGCCAGGATTCATTGGGCTCACACTGACCACTACATAGCCCAGACCTTAAGCTCATTGAGAAGCTTTGGGATGTGCAGGAGACAGATTTGTGCAATGGACCAACTCTCCCATCATCAATACAAGATCTTGGTGAAAAATAAAAAGTACTAATAAAATAAATTAATAAACGCTAAAGCCAGTTTGACGAAATTGTATCTGAGTATTTCCATTCTCTGTTAACCCCAGAGATGGTTGTGTGTAAAACGTTCACTAGATCAGATTAGTTGATTCGTTTGTGAAGTAGGAAGACCATCCAATGTTCAAAGTCATTCAAATGCTCTTGGTTCTCAATTATGATGCACATTGTAAACCTCATCAGATTAGCTAAGGTTAGTCTTAAACATGTCACAAACCTAACTGCACTGAGCTGCTGTAATTTCATTGGATGTTGAACAGATATACTGTACCCAATAAAGTGACCAGTCAGTGTCAACCATCCATACAGTAGTGCTACGTTGAAGATTTAGCCTACACTGTTGAAAACTGGAGCTCTATTTCTGCAGACATTGTTAGTTACAGTACCTTATTTCCGCATTGACTCGTTCGTAGGATTCCTCTGCTTTCTTCAGACTGGTCGCCTCCCACTCGGCAGCTAGACAAAACAAAAGGTCAGACAAATTAACAACGCAAACCTGTAGCGACTGTGCAGCTGCATGTTAGAAAACACAAACTCCTTGATATACAGTGTTGCAAAGAGACGAAAGTAGCTAAACAAAAAATGTGTTATTTCAAGTGCCCAAAGGCTGATAGTGTGATTATTAGCTACCTCCTCACAACCAAACGTGGTAAAAAGTGAGTAGAAAGAGTTGAGTTTGACCACTGCGGTGAATGTTTGTGTCTGAGCAGGTGGATCTCAGTGACAAGACATCTGATGCAAAAGGAAAAACTTGTCATCTTCTTCAAAGGCTTTTGACAGTGACAAAAATGTAATGGAAGTGTGAGTCCGAGTCAACGTGACAGACAGACGCGAGGAAGTGTCTGCACCTGTTGCCACGTCGACACTAGTCACTGAGACATCCACTAAAGCTGTAAAAAGTGGGAAGGAAAGTGTACGCCGAAGTCAAGATGATAACAAATATGGTAGTGGAGTATGGATTTAAGCTACAAGACAATTGGAGCATAAGCACTGTCCAGTATGCAATGAATGCCAAACCACACAAATCATAGCCACTTTTTTTTGTGACCTTTTTATTGACAAAACTGGATATTTGAGTAGCCTTGATGTATCCAGATTCTGCCCTGCTTTATAATCCAACACACAGCAGTATTCACAAAGGGCCAAAACTCAAACCCAAATGTATTGGGTTCCGAAATTACAAAAATCTGATGCTCCAGCAAAAGCTAAACCATAAAACCTAAAACGTTGTTGGAAATTTAAGGCATACATGACATGGCATAAAAATGCTTTCAACGAGGAAGGAATAATAAGAATATGAAAACCTTTACTTGTCCCACAATGGAGAAATTGCAGTGCTGCAACAGCAAGAAAGAGCAGAAATAGACGTGTACAGTATCAGTATTTTTTGTCAACAAAGCAAGCTAGATTGGTATGAACTGGAACATTTTAAATGTAATGTATGTAAATGTAAATGGTGATGTAAATTGCCACAATACAATACAGTAAAGCAAATTGTAAAGTTAGAAGTTACCGGGAAACACCTAACATACTATACCCTCTTTTGCTTATTTCTGTGTTTATGTGTCCCCTATATATTGTGGAAAATGTAAAACTCATGAACAATGACAATAAACTCACAATAGTAGTGAAAAAAACGATTCAAATGGTCCCCACATATGAAGAGACACTAGAATTGTACATGTTAAGTGAAGCGTGAGGACTTGACGACCTGGGGATTTTCACGGGCGTCTGGAAGCGAACAGGTTTGTCTCTTCATGTCGTCTCAGAAACTCTTCCTCTCTCTCTCGCCGTGGCAACAGAAAGGAGGAATGTGCGTTAAGGAATGAGTGGGAAGCTGTCACAGCCCTGGCCGGAATACCAATTAGCATGTTCCTTGCATGTGGTCTCAGCTGGTTGCCCATACAGATACCCCCCACGCAATTCCCCCGACACCTACTTTTTCTGCCGAAGCTCGTACAGATGTGGCATGTCCGAGAGGCAAGCTGTGATTTTCCATTTTGTATTAGCTATTTTTACAACACGGGGCGGAGTGGGGGTAAAAGTTTCAAGTCTCAAAGATGATTGCACTAGTATGTAAAGCTGACATGAATGAATGAATTAATGATTTTTATTATTGTGTCATGCATAGTATTCTATGCCCAGCCCTACATAGGGCTTATAAGACACCACAAATTAAACAAAGACTATAATCCAGACAGTAGGTGCAATAACAAAAATATATAACTATCTAAATAGATAATTCTGCCGCTTCTTCCAGGCTTTACAAACAAATGTCTGACAAATAAAAAGGAAGTAGAAGAAGCAGCAAATCCCACGTACAGACACCATACATGCCATAGAGGAAGTGTTTGTAAGGATGTGGCATGTACAAGAGGTGATTTTCAAATTTAGCTATTTTTAAACCTTAAAGTCTCACTATAAAATGCAACTGTAAACACCCCTAAAACTCCCAGAGAAGATTACACCCAGTCAGCCACTAACTCACCACTCACTAGAGCCACATAATGTAGACAATTGCATACATTTTTTTCACAAGTCAAGATATAGGTATATCGCATTACAATTAATCACATAAAATGAATAGATATCGTTACATCATCATCAATCCATGGAATTACATGTCTTGACTGAATGTAATAACATTTTACACAACAACACTATACCCGACAGTAAGTTCTCTAAAGCTAACAAATAAAATAGTAGAGATATATGGAAAAGACAGCAAATCCTAAGGGAGCTGACTTTTGACCTCTTGCAGCCACCGTACATGGAGATAGAGGAAGTGCTTGTACAGATATGGTGTATCCAACGAGCAAGCTCAGATTTTTTGCCTAATCCCAATAACCATGTATATAAAAAACTGAAAAAAATCAAGTTTGAAAGGTTTTACGCTACACTACCCAACAGTATGTTCTCAAATCTGACCAATAAAAGTGTAGAGAAACAGAAGAGCTGGCAAATCCCATGTGGCCGACTTTTGACCCCTTGCAGCTGCCGTACATGAAGCTAAAGAAAGTGTTGCAGGATGGGGAGTAAGGCGTGTACAAGAACAGTGAGCGTGGAACACAATGAATAAGGGAATAGCTGCAGTCCACACATACTGTAACCTGTGGCCCAAGTACAGTACACCCCAAAGACTCAATGCTTATCTTCTAATGAGTGCACGGATTACATTAGTGGCCACGCGGTCAATGTATGTCACGACTTTACCATCAGCACACGCATGGATTGGTTTATCTGGCCATGCCCCGGCTAATTAGCGATGTAGGCTTTATCAACATAATGGTGGACTTTGACAATCTAATTATTTTGCCTTCTTGCTAAGAAAAAAACGGTACATGAAAAAATGTAGGACAAATGACTCTATGACATTTTCCTCCACAAGAAGTGTACTGTACTACACTTTTAGCACCAGACGCTACCAAGAGGATTGTTAAATCATCAAGGCAGCGGACAAAAATAGCAAGAGGTGAAGCACGCTGTATGGTATGGATGGTCCATCTCTTGGCAAGAAATCTCCGGTGCATATAGGGCCGAGGTTGCGAGTTGTGTATACGCGCAGGTGGATCGATAAAGGGAGTCAATTTTTTCCACAGATCCAAGAAAAGAAAGCCCTTTGCTATATGTGCTACTTAGCAAAATAAAGGCGATTTACCGCGGCCACCCTTGAACTGTCTTATTCACACCTTAAGATAGCCGGATAGTGTAGGAGTAGGGCTTTGTTGACTGTAAAAATGGCTATCGCAGACAAATATACACTATCTGGTCACTTTATTAGGTGGACTTTGTACTTAAGTGACACCCAGTGTGGTCGTCAGCAGCTGTAGCCCATCAGCTTCATGGCTTGACACGTTAGAAGTTAGCTTTTTGAGTGGTTACATGGGCTTATGTTACCTTTCTATCCCTGGCATCAACAAAGCCTTTTTGCCTTCTTCTTCATTCTGATGTTTAGTGTGAATTTTCAGCAGATTTGTCTTGAATATACACTATGTGTGCATTACTAAATCCTTTGGCTTGACGTGATAGGCTGATTAGCTGAGCTCACAAGCATGTAAACAGGTATACCTAATAAAGGGGCCAGTAAATGTATACTATGTTCTATAGTTTCAGTTTGAGCTCTTCGCTAGCACAATTTTCTCTCCTCAGTTTGCATCAGGCTAAAATATAGGTTGAGCCTTTTCCATAATGAAATGATTACAGCAGGTTGTAACAATGTACACGGCATTCTTTCAGATGCTGTCAACACGTACGGTGATGGCATTAATAACTACGCGCTGATATCAAACACACCTGCCACCAGGGCGAATGGCTGCTCGAGTATGTATGGAAACTAATGCAACTAGGGTCCAAGAGTCACAGCAATAACATACATCTGCCTTGATATAAAAGAAGTTTTAAATAAAGATCTAGATTTAGATACAGACCAGGGTTACACTGCCATTTCCTTTATGTTGTCATTGATGTAGCCAGAGCTCCGAGATGATTGTGCGAGTGAAGCGCAGGCTGCTGGGAGTTGAGAGGAGGTCAATCTCGCACAATGGTTGTGTTGAAGTGTCTGATTGTATTAGGGCTGAGAGAATAACAGGAGCTGGCAGAAATAGCATCATGTTTTGAACTCTCAGTGTAATTCGTAGCCCTGCCACTGACTCAGTTTTACATTCATTCTCCCACACTCTCATGCAAACGCAGGCTTTTATTCATGACAGCTGAAGGACAAGAGGATGTGCTGAAATTAAGAATGGGACCATTCACTGCTGTGGTGACAATATTACACAAGTCAAGGCCCTGTGGTTCACCTCAAGGATGTGGCCCACACACAGAGGCTTCTACACAGTGGCCTGGATTCAGAGCTAACCCTGTCTTCAGAGAGAACTGGACTCAAATGATTTTGTCATTCTCCATAATAAATGACACCTTCTGCCAAAGTCACTAAACTAAAAGTCAGTGTAGGCAATATTACAAATATATAATATAATGTGTAGTTTTGCAGGACATTTAAACTGCTTGTATCACAATACTTTTTGTGCTACCATGAGTTTATAGGTATATTGTAATTGCAAGTCATATTATTTCTCTTTCAAATTGCAAACAGTTTACAGTACAGGATTAAGTGAATGTTTCTTTCTGTCTTCAGGAATCACAATAGGGGATAAAGGATAATTTTGTCACTTTCTTTCACAGTGCTTGACTTGTTTTGATGTTTCAACACCAGATAATAGCATCCTTAGTTGATTGAATTTGTGACAACGTGCTGGAAAAGTCAACAGTCCGGATCTGAGACTTGTCCCATGCATAATGACTGTTCCCCCATTCAAACAGAGGAGAGGGCCCAATGAACAGAATAAACAGTGTACCGGCGCGCCGAGTTAGCTCTGCAACAACTGGGTGCTCTTTATGAATATGGATGATGTAACAAACGCTAGGAGCTGACCTACTTCTGTGTCTCCTCCGCTCATGACTTGGTCTCCTCCTGGGCTAACACTGTCATCTCGCAACATACTGTAATAGCAGGAAGCACGCGACTGCCATGAACAAATCAACATGCTTCGTCTTTCTTTTTTTTTTAGGCTGAGTGATGATCACCATGGTGTGCTGTAGGGAAGAGCTCGATAGGTGCTTGCTCATTATAATAGGCTAATCACTCACGGCGGCTTTGCTAATGCTAGATTTGACAAGTTTCGCATGCTAAGATGGGGAAAGGCTAATCTGAATAAGTCATGGCGAGGCAAAAAGCCAGGCACAGTGCAAGGATTATGGTAGTTTTTCCAGTCCATTTAAGGACATTTGTTCACAATTAAAATGGCATTCACTCTCTGTAGTCACTTCTGTATTCACACAATTCACACAAACAACTAGCATTTTATATTATACATGATTCTTATGGAATATGATTGTAACTCCCTGCTGGTTTAAAGTACAACAGCCTCAGGGAGTCAAACTTAAAATTGCCAGACAGTTTATGGATGCATGTGTAGCATAGCAACATAGGTTAAAACAAAATATATATATATAATATATATTTGAATATCTGAATACAGTATAACAAGTATAGATACCTAACCTTAACTTGGTCTTTGTTACCGGTACCAAAACATATTGACCCAAAATGTAGCGCTCATTTGGAACATGGCTAAGCTATTCACAAAGCAGTCAGGATTCACAAAACTGTATCAGATGCAGACTTGGGGTACATTTGTATAGGCCAAACTGCAACACTATAGCAACAGACTACTGCATTTGCATTTTCTTTGAGGGCTTTGCCAGAAGAACCCATTAAACTGTGCCAGACTGCCATTATTGATTTAGTGCATTAGAAACACTACATGTGTCATGAATATAATGAGATGAATGCATGATGGACAAGCTGGAACAGACAAAAGCGAGCTCTCGACATAACTGGGGCTGCCCACTGGAGAGCTCTCGTAAAATATCTTTATCTAGGATCAGCTTGGTACCGCGCCAAAACCCCGGTAGCTTCAGGAGCTGGTGGGAATGAAGGAGGAAAAAAATCTATTTCAGATCAACATAAGAGAGAGTGAAAGCTGGCAGCCGGTCAAATCTGACTTCCAACATTTGATAAGTGAAAACAGGCTAATTTGGTGTATCACTCCAGTGGTTGCAATCCAATACATTTCTCCCGTGGCTATCATAGTGCATGAACAAGAGTGTAAGAGCAAGAGATCGTTTCAACCCCTTCAGTAGAGCAAAGAGGCAGAACGCTGAAGCTGCTCATTGTATGCAGCCAAAGGAGAGGCTTTTTTATCCACTTCTTCACGGTCCGACTCACACTCAAGGTGGGAGCAATTATGTTTCAAGGACACCGTGCCCCCATCCAGGTCAGGGGTTCCGGTAATGACAGACCCCTCCCGCTTAACATTTTACATCTAATTTGAAAAGTGCTGAACGGAGAGCTTAATTAACATAGGCCCCGACAGAGCTTCAGAGCTAGCTGCGGTGTGTGCCGATGCCTGCCTTCGCCGTACTTTACATGGCCTTTCATTTGTTGAGTGCTAAAGTGCGGCAGTGCAGAACAATTGTCCAGTTGAATGCTTAGATCTGCAGAGGAGGGTAACATCTAGAGGAGTAAAATGTAGTGTCCAAACTTAAATTAAACCATAAATCTAAATGGTCCCTAGTGAATCAATGCAGGGGTGAATGGTAATCTGTCTTGTGTGTGTCTTTGTGTCAGCCCTGAAACTACCATGCCACTGCCTATGAAGCAACCCACCTAAAGCCCAAAGTTGCTGGGATTACCTTCAGTCAGATGCAACAGTAAACAAATAAATACCAACCAAAACATAACCCGAATGTAATTAGTAGTAAAACATAAAGGGCAGACAGAATAAGTCAGTTACCTATCTTGTTCAGGACCTTTGTTGAAATGGTATACTATATTCTTTAAGAAGTTTGTAAAAAGAATTTTCATTAAAACTCATCTCTACACTTTACAATTTAACTAGTCACTCCATCTAACTTCTTTCCATCTTCACAACTTTAGATGCAATTTAGATGAAAGGGAGACTTATCACTGTAGTGGAGTACAAAGCCAATTTGTTTAGAACACACTGAACTGCATAATTAAAAAGCAACAACGCGCTAACCTACAGCCGCCTTTGACGCTGTTTCATCTATTCGGTTACACTCCTTTATACCTGAACAAGATGTAATTTTTTGTTTTTTTCTAATAGTGAAGATTTGATGGATTATATTCAAATCTTTTGAGTAGTTTCACCTTCAGTGATAGACTGTTAAAGGGATGTTATTGTGCTAATTTGACTTTTCTGAGCTATGGTATAATGTTTATCATTTGTTTCCTTGCAAGTTTAAGTAATCCTATATGCTGACCTTTAGAACATTTGGATTCACCTAGCTACCATGGAGGTAGAAGTGAAGGGGGCATGGCTAATAGGGGGACCACATGTCTTAAAGAAATGTACATAAATTTAAAACAGTTCTTACATTTTTTTGCTTAGTTTTTTTTTACGTGTTTATAAACTGTGAAATGCTTAGCTAGAAATAAACAAAATACATTCAAAAAGCCATTATATGGCCCTTTTAAAGTGGATAACAGAGCACAAAGAAAAGTTGGACACCCCCCCTACTGCAGTAAAGTGACTTACCAAAAGACTAAAAACTCCGAGGCCAAGGGAAAATCCTCACAACGCCTGGGGAAAATGCCACATCGCTGAGCAACGACACAGGCCCGGGAGCTGCAGCGATGACAAATCTTCTTCCTGATACACTTTTAACTGGACTGACATGGGGTAGGTATAAAAAGGTTGCTTTGGGAAAGTAGAGTGGCAGTAGTAATCTGTTTGGGACGCCGGCTGTTTGTGGTAAGTGGTTAGCGGGCCGGGGCGAGTGATGCAGACGCCACAGGCTCTACCAGAAACACTTGAGCAAGCACAAAGGACACAGGCAGATAGAGGAGAGAGAGGAGAACACATTCAGCTGAAGCTCAGCAAGAACCCACTAAAAAGAGCAGAACGTGTGATCATAGCACCATGAACAGCGCCGGTGTGCCCTGTCTAAGTCAGCACCACGGATAGCTCCAGCAGAACAGCCACTGAGAAAAGCACTGTGCATGGAAAAGAGAATACAGGATCATGGGCTAAAGTAACACTGACTCGACCAGAGATTACTACACCAAGAATTTTCTTTATTTTCTCTATTATTTTTAGCTTTGATTTAAAAGTTTGAAGGCCGTACGCCATGCGTAATTATCTGTGGTAGCCAATATTAGCTTTCTATAGCTACTAGGCCTGCAACTAACAATTATTGTGCTAATTGATTAATCTCTCAACTATTTTTACGATTAACCGATCAATAAATGGATAGCAAAAAGTCCATAAATATGAGATTTTTTACCAAATTTGAGCCAGGTGAAGCTATAACTATGCCAAATGAGGACTTCTGGATAGGGAATATTCTATCTTAAATGTAAAATGTATGTATTTTTGTACTGTTTTGGTTTAATTACTGCTCTGTGTGGTCTGTAAAATGTTTTACTCTGAGCAGATGACATGTTTTAGAGTCAGTATGTTTCAGTTAACGACTGACCATGCACCTTTATGTTTGCTGTCAACGCTCACAGTGCACTGCTCCGCGTCAATGGCATTTTAGATGTTGAGAAAGTCTACAGTAGATTATTCTTGGTCTGTATTCATGTTTAAAGGTTTGCATGGCATAGCCAGGTAAATTCACCTACATTTAAAAGGTTGACCAATAAACTTTGAAACGTAAATTCCCGATTACATTTAAAATTTTCTAGACTGGCAGCCAGCATTCAGGCGAAGTGACAGTGACAGCAAGAACACCACCAGTGTAGCCCATTTGCAAGTTATTTCATTTGACATTGCTCCTTCTCTGAGCGCTCCTATGCTAATGTTTCTACAAATAGGGCCTTTTTGGGACATGTCAGTGGGATTAGGGAACTGGAAGGTGAAGCACTGAGACAAGAGAGCAGTGCAACAAAGAAAGCCTACGAGGGTGACAGCAGCGGCCCATAGAGCGACACTCAGTTTGGGGTAAACAGGGGAAAGGGAAGGGCAGGATTTTGAAGAAAACCCTAGTTATTTTTATAGAAAGAGGCTGGTTTTGAGAGGCAGCAGCTGCTCGTGGACTTAACTGCATATCAGAATAGCCATTAGTGTAGCATTTCAAACCAAATACCAATACTCAGGAAAACACTTGATGCTAGAGACTATTTTTGATACAATCGCTAATAATAATGTATACTTTATATATTGCGCCTTTTTCTCAATGGTAAATTATTCCTTACAGAAATGTGGCAGTCGTAATGTCTTAATGGCCTCTCCAACCACCTCCACAGACCAATCACACAACTGCATTCAGACATATGTGGGCTAAGTGTCTTGGATACTGTTGCATTCAATTTTAGTATTGAAATATCTTAATATTGATTTTTCATTCATCTTGTGAACAACTCTGGCATCTATATGATGCAGAGCTAATATTAGAAGTGACCTCGACCAGCCTTGTTAGGGGTAGAAGCAGGGGGTTGGTATAAGACAAGCCTGGTGACCTATGGTGTCCCCACAGGCAGCTGGATACAGTTTGTATTTATGTACACTTGCGTGCCTTGTCCTGACATACATACTCCACAGTGCATCAGTCTAATCGGGGGGAAAGAGGATGAGGATGAGAACGACAAGTGTGAGTCAAGTTGTCACGCTACGGCTGGCGATACACTCCGGGCTCACAATACACCACTGTGGGTTAGCTCTCCCCAGCAGAGCAGCCCTTTATAGCAGCAGGCAGGCTGCTAATGACACCAGGACCCCCCCAAAAGTAACTCAAAGCAGATATAAACCAGGCCTAAGTCAGGTCTGACCCAAGGAATCGCATAAATCTGGCTAAAACCAGTAAAAACCATGGCTAAATTAAATATTAGGGATTGGCTCAACATCTGTATCGGTTGACTGTTCTGGTCTATATAAAATGTCATGCAAAAACAAGAACATGTAACATTTAGGTTTAGAAAGACATGTCTTTCTTTTTTATTGGGGCCCACTGACAGAGGCGTGGCTGCAAGTCTGCACCTAAGGCCTCTCTGACCACCACCAAACACCAATCACACAACCACATTCATTCGTAGGCAATCTGGGTTAAGTATCATGCCCAGGACACAATGCTCAGTATGCTCAGGCGGAGATTTGAACCGGCTAACCTCTGGTTGCAGGGCGAATGCTTACCCACTTCAGCACTACCACCACTGTGATTTTATAGTTTCCCTTCCTTTATTTAAAAACATAGGAAACATAGCCTCCCAAAACATTTCTACAAAAGATTTAGTGCATTCTATTAAATATAATTAAAAAAACTAAACCAGGATGAAGCCAAATTCAAACCAGGATAATACCTTGACTAATCCAGGTTTAAACCAAAAAAAAATCTTATCTTACACTTCACTGACTACACTTACCAAGTTACCCCTGCAAATGGAGGAGGGCCGCGCACCTGCATGTGAACCGTGCAAGTTCAAAACACATATGCCCCATGCAGCCACAGCAGAATTATTCATAGCTTTCTAATATGGGCACTCCTTTAAATAAAGAGGAAGGTCGCAGGTAGTTCATATGTACCTCTGAGTATGTAAAGGCATTCTCAAAGACAAAGTAACATGGTGTCTCAAAACTCTACTTAAAGATGCAGTGTATGTAGTTCTGACAGCATCTTCTATACCATATCTATAATTGTTATTCGGTTGGAAAGACATCTAATAAAGAAAACAATATGATTAAATTAATAAAAGGTAATTAATGGGAGAAGCAAAA
>JAVQJW010251942.1:0-10902 GCA_036025195.1 Hypseleotris klunzingeri
TCAAGAACTTCACAAAGCTGTGTGACATGATTGGCGAGGACATGTAAGTTACAGCATAAAAGTAGCCTTCTTTTGGGATTTTATTGCTAATGCTAACATGTGTTTTTCAGTATTAACGACATCAACATCCAGTATCCCGACTTGGAGCTAGATTGTCTAAACAGCCCTTACATCAAGTGCACCCCAAAACCAGACGCTTTCAATCCCTGTGAGGACCTACTGGGCTTCTCCTTCCTCCGCTGTCTCAGCTGGATCATCACTGTCTTTGCTGTAACTGGCAACATGGCTGTCTTGTTTATCTTGCTAATTAGCCACCACAAGCTAACCATCTCCAGATTTCTCATGAGTAACCTGGCATTCGCTGACCTGTGCATGGGGCTTTACTTGATGCTCATCGCCTTCATGGACATCCACTCCCGGCACGAGTACTACAATCATGCTACAGATTGGCAGACGGGGCCGGGCTGTGGCATTGCAGGGTTTTTGACTGTGTTTGCCAGTGAGCTGTCAGTCTACACTCTAACTGTGATTAGCCTTGAACGGTGGCACACCATCACCAACGCCATGCATGTCAATAAGAGACTGCGGATGCACCATGTGGCGGGCATGATGGGGGCAGGATGGGGGTTCTCTTTGCTTGTGGCGCTGCTCCCTCTTGCGGGGGTCAGCAGTTACAGCAAGGTGAGCATATGCCTGCCTATGGACATTGACACTCTTGGCTCCCAGGTTTACGTTGTGGCCATCCTTATTATCAATGTCATTGCCTTTGTGATTGTGTGTTTCTGTTATATATGCATCTATATAAGTGTCCACAACCCGGAGCACTCGACTCGCAATGGTGACACAAAAATTGCAAAACGCATGGCAGTGCTTATATTCACTGACTTCATCTGCATGGCACCCATCTCTTTCTTTGCCATCTCTGCAGCGTTGCGAATGCCACTTATAACAGTATCCCATTCCAAAATCCTACTCATTTTATTTTATCCCATAAACTCTCTTTGCAACCCTTTCTTGTACACCATATTCACCCGAGCCTTCAGGAAAGATGTGTGCCTGCTGTTGAGTCGCTGTGGTTGTTGTCCCGCCAGTGCTGATTTTTACAGGTCGCAGACTATCCCCTCGCACCTCCCAAGTGCCCAGAAAATGCCAAACTCTAAACCCCATTCACTCAGCATTTATGCCTATCACATCAAGATGAAAGGCTGCTTCCTGAACAAGGGCACAACATGATTGTTAGTCCTTTAAAACCCAATGAACTCTGAAACAGTACAACCTAAACTGTTTATGTTGTATTTATAATAGGTCAGGATGAATACTTTTGTCATCTCATTATGGCACACACACATCTATGGGTCTAAATGGTTTTAGCAGTCAAGACACAAGACTGCGTGCAGGTTTATGGAGTCAAGGATGAAGCAGGAATGAATACAATGAATGTAAGACATAGTAATGTTAAGTTATTTATCATATTATTACTGCTATATTCAGGTTAGGATATGTGTGAATAACTGATTTTGTTAAGACACATTGTATTTAATGCATAATAAAGTAGCAACAAGCCTGTACAATGTGAATTTCTGCTATACTTTGACATTTTTTACTGTCTGGGGCAATTATGCTGAGCCTAAGTATTTAGTAGAATAAAATGTAATCTCTGAAATATTTGAAATGTATGTTTTGGTCTTCATCATCCATGCAACACTGTCACTGCTTAAGTTGATGAATTATGTCATTACTGGCAGACTTAAATTAAATGTTTCTGATTATTAGTGAGTTCATTGTTTTTGTCAGATTTAGAAGACTGCAAACACCTTCAACAAGGCCAAACAAAAGACATACAGAGAATCATTACAGTTCATTTAGTAATGTTATCAAAGGTAAACACAAGATATATACATTCTGACAAAACAGCCTTTACAAATCAAAAACACAATAGCATTATCTGTGTTACAAACATAAATTAAATATATTTCTTCACCAAAATAAAACAAACATAAATTCAACAATGCTGTTAAGTTATGTATAACAAAATTCACTTGCTTGACACAGAAATAAGCAATTTTTAAACTTGCTGAAAAGAGCCAGACAAGTTAATCACTGAGTAGCCCATATTAGGGCTTCTTTTACATTTTAAATCACCACCTTTACCCAATGGACACATCTATCTGATCTGTTCAATAAACTAAAGACCAGAGCCTATTACCACTCAGCTTCTCCAACCGCTTTAGAAAACACATAGTCCCTGCCTCCATAAGTCATTACGCCATCTTTTAGGTGGAACTTCCAACGGTTTTTGCTGCGATGAATCTGTAACAAAGAAAATGAAACATTCAGTATCTGAGCCCAGGGCTGGGTTAGACAAAGGTTAAAGTTAATCAATTTCTTACTTTGTCATACTGGCAAACAATGACATTATCGGTGTCAAATAGGTCTGGGATATCCTGCTCAATCACATCATCGCCTGAATTTAGGGGATCCTAAAATAGAATAACATTTAACTGTAATAATAAATATATAAATAAATAAATAAATATATAAATAAATAAACAACTGAGCATAAATGTTTATAATCAGGGCTTGGCAAAAAATGTCTGTTTACTAGGCACTGTGAGAAATACGGTATATCAATTAAGTTAGTTAGGTAGGGCTTTAGAAATTATGATCAGATTCTACATTAGAATGATACGGAATACATTATCATCTTAAAATGTCTATATGAAAACCCAACTGCATAATATGGTTAGCCAGAGTGTTGATCATTTTAATAATGATGAATTAGATGTTTCATGGATTTTTTTGATTCTTCAAAAGGCAAAATATGAAGTAAGTAAACAAGTAAAAGTAAAAAAAAGTCTTACCTCATCCTCTACATGAACGTGTTCATCTACCTCCTCACTGTCGCTGCTGGAGGAGATGCTGTTTCCGTCACTGCTGCCGTCTCCTTCCTGCAGAGCCTTCAGAGCTTCAGCGTTGATTATTCCCAGAAAGTCATTCTCCTCAAGGGGAGCCACCTCCTCGTCCTCTATGTCAGAGTTATCAGCGGTACCATCCAGCTGAACTATGTCTGAGAGCTCACTGTAGCTGTAGTCCAGGTCCAGCTTTACACAGAAAATGTTTTATGTAAAGACGGGTAAGTAAATTGATAAGGAACTTAAATTGCATGGGCACATGAATAGTATTTGCAACATTATGTCTGCTTTATATGGTGTTTGCAGACCCAAACACAGATAAACCAAACCTATATTGTATTCTGACATCTTTCTAGAAGACCGAGCAGCAACTTCAGCAACTAGAGCTAAAGAAGCTGGAAAACCATACAAGCACAACCTTTCACTCCATGTGCAGCTCCTTGGTCAACTTTGAAAAATATGAGTATGTCTTATTTTTTGGTTAATGCTCACAATGCTTTGTTTATATATTGGCATGTATTGTAGCTTTTGTATAATGTGCACTGTGCACACCTGAAGACCTATTGAATAAATAAGCTTTTAATAAATATAATACCGTTGTATCTACATAATGAAAATACAAATTTAATTTAATTTAAAAGGATAAATTTACCCCCAGAACATCCGCAGCCTTTGCCGGGTCCAAGTTTCGGACCTTTTCTCTCTCTTTCTCAATCACTTCTTTCAGGATGTCATCAATGTCTTTAGTATTGGTACTCATCTGGAAATCTATGAGCTGACTTGGTGACTGGGCATTCATGCTCAGACTGACTGGCTGTGCATCACTATCGTCCGCTGCCCTCTCTGGTTCTGGATCAGGAGACTGTGCTGTTGTGTCAGTCACATCCAAAGCTTGTGGTTTTTCGGGTGAGTTGTTTTCTTGAATAGTTGGGGGTGTATTGGTCTTTAATGGTGGTGGGTTGTTTGTTGTTGTAGTTGATAGTGGAGATGGCTCCCCCTCATGGGCTGGAGCGGCATTGCTTCTAACTGGGGCTGGTTGAGGAGGTGGGATTGTTGCAGGTTTTGAAGCAGAACGGGGTAGAGGCTGCTGCCCTGCTGGAGCCTGAGTAACCACCACCGGGACATTGACTTTATACAGCTGACCTTAGGGTGAGAAGGAGATGTGTTAGATAAATGATACAGAATATCGTCTTTTTCAATGAGTGTATATTCTGGCTCCATACTATACCAGAAGCTGTTTGTAGAGTGACTCCAGCTGGGATCTGTACTGGATAGGCCAGGCCGGCAGGAAGAGAGAAAGTAGCCACTGTCTCTGGGTTGTTCTGTACCTATTAGCCAAAAATACATTTATTTAAATGCATCATCAACTTGTTTAGTTTCATAATGTTTTGTTAATCAAAATGGCACTTACCGTCTTCACTGGAAAACTTTGGACTTTTTGGCTTGCAGGTATTACAACAGAAGCTAAAAACAAAATACTTCATATTTCACCAATGTACATCTTTCTACAACCCACATTTGGGTCCTGTTCCACCATATGAGAATAAATACTTAGAAAGTTATGATAAAAAAATTAGCTCTCATTTTACCAGTAATCTCTGGTTCAGTCCGAGTAGGCCTATAGCTGGCTGGGAGCTGCAGGACAAAGTTGGACGAGTTGATATTGTTTTTTCTGAAGTCCTCCATTGCTCTGGACTGCATCATCTTTGACTCCCAAAGCTAATAGAACAAAACACAGCAGTCTGACCTCCTGGTGTGGGACAATCCTAGAGCTATGTTACAGTGATGGGACTTACATGCCTTAAATCATCTAAAACACGGTCTTCAATCCCTTCATCCAGAAACAGCTCCCTCATACTCTCAATCACATCATCAATGATAGACAGGTACAGTTTAGCCTGGGTAAAAATACTAGCACTCAGAGACAAATGCTAAAAAATCCTAAAAAAAATAGCATTTTGACTTTCTGAGTTCTATAAATCAGGTCTAAATCGATCCTAAAACATAAGCCAAGACCAAACAGCAAAACCAGGACTGATGGTTATACAAACTAGATCTAAACAAGGCCTTAGTGAGGACAAAATCAGGTCTCATACTACAAAACTAGATATAGACAGCATAGCCTACCACCTGGGCGTGGACCTTGTACCAAAGTTTGAAAAACATTGCTTCTAGAGTTAAAAGTATTTTATAATTGTTCATTTGAGTGTTAACTGATCAAGAGTTAGAAAGTAGTAGGTAGTTAACTACCATTGAGTGTTAAATATCTCGATGGCAACTCCTAATGAACATGATGTTGCAAGTGTAGGGTTGTATGTTAAGAAATCTTAATAAAAACACAATGAAGCACCTAATATTAGCTGTCTTCTAAATTTTGTAACACAGCGCTCACCACTGGACCTGAGTTGGTTAACATGATTCACTGCAAAAGTACAGCTCCCGTCAACACGACTATCAGCTGCCATCAGCTCTCTCACAGGTGGAAGTGATTAGCACCACCTGGAGGCGGAACTGAGCACATAACCTGGCGTCATCGGTCAACTTCCTTTGCTCCAAATTAATATTGCAAAATACACTATTGAGAGTAATGCCTTGTTCTTACATGCTGATGAGAATATAATAGAAGTTTAAATTTGTGGTTATAATATTTATAGATTGCTGTTTTTATTTAACTTTTTTTACTGTGTGGAATTAAATAAGCAGAATGACAAGATTTTAATGAGTTATTTTACTAAAGTGTTCAAAGTCCAGGCACTGCATACATTAAGGTCATCACCTTTTGTTCACCATAAAGCTTTACCGTTCATTTTTTTAATTAATTGCATGTACAAGGACAATAGACAAAACAATAAACAGATAAATTTGCTTTATTTAAATAAACATTTCAGTTCTCCAGAATATATAAAAAAACATTGTTCTAAAGCAAAAGCTCAAAGATAGTCAGCAAAAGTAATGAGTTTATGCACGTTTGGAAAAAGAAATGTTAGAAATGGGGAGACTTAGCATTACACTAACAAGAAGTGGGTTTAATAAAATTAACAATTTAATTTTTTGTCAAGACTTCAGCACTACTAGTAGCACTACTGTAGTAAATAGACCAATGAGCCTGATTCAATTTAGCTGAAAATGGATCATTGCTTTTTTGTAGCTTGGGCCAATGATAATGAAATTGTTGTTTGTCAGGAAGCATTTAGGCCAACAATTTCTGATAATTAGCTCAACAGAATTGTGATAATAGGAGTGATTAAACTTTTACATTGTGCTAGGTACTTCAGTGTGCTTGAACCAACACAGTGACATAATATGAAGTGTTAAATGTTCCGATTATAAATTATGCAGTAATTAGTAATTATGCAAGTAATTTTTGAATAATTGTGGAAAAGTAGAAAATGTGTTGTTTACCAATTGCAGAGTGACTTAAGTGTAAAACAGAGCTGAGAAAACATGTTATAAATTTGCAGGACAGTTCAGATTACTCATTACTTTAGTTGTTTATCTCAAAGAGCAAGTTCTGCATACACCTCTTAAGGCTGCCAGTCAGTCCGCAGTGCAGACTATGCAAATACAAGCTTATACACAGTACCCATATATACTGTACTCTTACAGTTGTTACAACTATTAAATGTAAAGTGCTAGGCAAAAGGAACATGTTGAACTGCTTATTACATCTAGACTAACTCAGTCTTGGTTTAGTTCAATAACACAAAACCAGTCAACCTCTGACACTAGCAGGCTATGAATAGTTACATTGACATTTCAGATGCAAGCAGCAAGTACCTCTTCACCTTCTTCTTGTTATTCCTTTTCATTGAGTAGAAAATCCAAAAGGGACAGAGCTTTCTTTAATAATCACTGTGTCATACAGCCAGACTGTCGCTCCGACTCTGTTTCAATCCATTTTTTCTCCACTTCCACCTTGAAAAAAATAGACAACTTTATTGTATTAATTATAGGTGGTTCAAGACAGACCGGTTCATATCACTGCTAGGATTGTCAAAATACAAAAATGAATCATTCATTATTATATCGGCAAAACGCATTTCATCGATATGTTTTTCCACCTCCGCATCCGCAGATTTGCTGTGTGAACGCAATAACTCAAAAACAAAATGCAGGACCACTTTCAAACTTAGCAGACACTTAGATATAATAAAGACGCCAAACTGGATTGATTTTGGTAATCAATGAATATTAATTAATTAGTTAATTAATTAAGGCTTAAACTTGTGAATGTAATAACTCAAAAAGTTTTTGCAAGATTTTCTTCAAACTTTCTGGACAGTTATGCTGAGATGCTGATATATGTAGACTTTGGTACTTCTATGATGAATAATAATTAATTAATCAATTAACTAATTAATGATTTGGAACACTTTAATTGAGCCAATAATCATGGTGAACATAAACTAAATGTCATGAATTTTGGATTGAAATTGGGGGCTCAGGTATACATTATTTGACAGCCTCTAACTTGCACATACTTTGATGATTACGCTCAAACCTGAAAAGCTGCATTTCCTCCCGTCACTGACAACATCTGACCAATATGATGCCAGCTACCTCAATAGGCCTAGTTTTTATTATGATTAAATGAATTATAGGTATGTAACTAATAACTATCATTCAGAATCTGTAATCCTTATGTACTGTTTTACTTCATTTTTATTTTACTGGGCCCCTGAATGGAGATCGAACAGTAAAAACTAGCAAAGCATGAATTTTCTTACCTGAACATGATATCGGGTCCAGCTGGTGATGTTTTTCTGTGGCTGGATATCATTGGCCGTGCCCAAAGATTTGACCTTGGTCTGTGACACCACGGCTCCCATAATTTCACATTCCATCGAGACAAAAGGGTACCAGTCGTTAGGGATCTCCTGATCAGACCCCAGCTCCAGCTTACAGGAAAATGAATGGGGATGGTCCACGGCTGCAGAGAGAGAAGAAAAGACCAATTGTAGTTAGACTGCTGGGTAAATTCAAGCATGTGGCTATCGGACATACACAAATATAATTAATCAACGCAGGGGCAATATGCGCAAAATGACGAAACATCTCATCTCATCTTCTCCCCAAACTTCCCTCTCCCCAGACACTTCAGCCAGCTCTTCCGGGGGGATCCCAAGGCGTTCCCAGGCCAGCCGAGAGACATAATCCCTCCAGCATGTCCTGGGTCTTCCCCGGGGTCTCCTCCCAGGGACATGCCTGAAACACCTCCCGCGGGAGGCGTCCAGGGGCATCCTAGACAGATGCCCGAGCCACCTCAGCTGACTCCTCTCAATGCGGAGGAGCAGCGGCTTTTTTTTATAGGTTAATCATATGAGGGGGGAAAAGTATTATAGTTCTGGTTAAACTGCAGTATATAGTGTTTTCACTAACAACCTACCGAAATACAATATGAGATATAGTAGTCAAAATAAAATAAACAGTCTAATATCCAAAAAAATAAGTTGTAGTTGTACTGTAGCAAAATAAATAAAAAAGATATAAACTATAATGAATTAATCCATAATACATCAATGTATGCATTAAGTATCATGTTATCCAGACCTTCAAAACTGACCACAAGTTAATTTATCATATTTAAAACAAAGAAAGACATACCTGTATTTTTAGCAGGTAGTCTGTCAATCCTCCATACTATTGCAGAGTACACATTCTCATACTTGACAGTTCCAATGGACACTTGCATGACGGGCTGAGAGTTAGTTGTACCAGCAGCTCCTAAGCAGGCGTTTCTGTTCATCCGAGCCTTCAAAGATCTCTGTCGCAGTAAGGCCACAGTTTGAGTCACTTTGACCCAGTCTCCGGGCACTGGTACTCGGATGACTACATTTTCACAGAGAGGGAATGTATTGCACATGCCCATCGCTGAAGAGAGGAAGGCTGGGGACATGTTTAAAAAGGCCTGCAGCTCAACATAAGCTCCCTGCACTGTGACCACTGCTTTAATTGAGAAGGGGATTTCAGTGCAGCCCAAACTCATTGTCTTATACCGCATCAGCTCCACCCTACAAGCATCTGGAGGTAAAAACTTTATCAGTCGTGACCTGCAGAATTCTGATTCAATCACACATTGATGAAAATAATAGTCAGCAATCTCCATCCAGAGTTCACTGCCCTCCTCAGACTCGTAGCTGGGGTTAAACTGCTGTAGACCAAGATCATTCAGAGCAAGAAAACATTCAGCTAATCCGTTCAAAAAGGCAAGACAGTGAATTTGAGTAAAAGAAGCCCTCTCCATAACTTCCCCCGCCTTGTCCAGTTGTACCCAAATATGGTCAGTGATCTGCAGCGATAGCTCCTGCTCCTCATAATTCCGCCTGGGCTGGTGGGGTATAGATAATTTAAATATTTCTTCTTCCATGGAGACGACCAGGTCCTCCATGTCGTCATGTGATGTGGAGCCGAACTTGAGCAGTTGATCCACCTCGGCCTCATGACTGATGTCCTGTTTGGGATGGTAACGTTTCTTTTCTGTGTATGAGAAATGCTCCACTTTCACAGTGAGCACTTTGCGTGGTTCCCCGTAACTTTCTAGTTTCAGTTCAGACAGCCTGCACTGAGGGAGCAGTTGAAACTCTTTAAAGGGCTTCTCAAGTCCTTTTTCATAGTACATCTGCAGGACGCCCCCTGGCAATAGGCTCAGATAGATGGGTCCCCACTGTCGCGAGGACATGCGGTTCTTCTTCTCTGGTATCCTGAGCATTACAGACCAACCATCTCTCCTCTGGCTATGAAAGAGGCCTCGAGGCACAAACTGAGGGGAACCTTCACCAATAACTTCATCTCTGTAGCTGAGCCGCCTCTCTCCTCTCTGCTCCTCCTGGTCTGCTTTAGCCTTGAGGCCTTCCAGTTTGTGGCAAACATAGGAAAAAGAGTTTTGGAGGTGGTCTCGCGGGGGCTCACTGCCATCTTTGGTCCGAATAAAAAAGCGTGGTAAACTATTGTCTGTCTCTGAGTCTGAGGAGGAGCTGTCCACGTCAGCACTGTTTCTAGATGCATGCCAGAAGGGGTTATAGTGTCCTGAGTTTCCCTGGAAAGAGGGGAAGGGGCTTGGTCCATGTGATGTTTGATTCAGAGCATCTGACCCTGGAGAGGAAACAGAGGCTGTGGACATACTTGAGGAAAAAAAGTCATTGCTGGTGTGAAACGGGGATGTGCTGCTTGGGAGCGCGCTCACAGGAGTGCAAAAAGGAGTGATACACGGTGCAAAAGAACTGCTGCTAAGACTAGACTGACTCTGAGGGGACTCCAGCGAACTGTTAAAGCTCCAGGAAGTGTCTTTGATTGGAGGAATCCTTAATTTGAGACCGTTGGGACGTGGTACTGATGCTTTGATAAGACCTGGTGACTGCAGGGGCTTCTGAGGTGAGGCGAACGGCGTGCTGTCATCTTCAAACGTGACCCAGTTGGAGTGGTTTGTTGAACACATGGCTGCAGAGATGACGGCTGGTTCAAAAGGAGTTGTTTCCCTCTTCAGGAGTATTCTTTACTGCAAGAAAGACATAAAGCAATTATTGTAAAGACATAAAGCAATGTTATTGGGTGCTAAAATGTATGTATAATAACAGTTTGAACATTTATGCCCTGTACTTAAATAAAAATTCTTAAAGATCTAAAAAAATAAAAAAATGAATACAGTATTTCCTTTTAAGGTTTACTATTAAACCTTAATGAAGCATTGACCTTAAAAACCTTGAACAAGCTTATATCTGTTATCATCTTAATTTACTATGGTTCATTTAAAGTGAAAATGGAGAAAGCAATTGAATATCAGTGGAGCAGCAACACACTTTCACTCGGTGATGACAGGGATAAGGGTAGTCGTTTTACAGGCCTTGAGTGACTCTTTTCAGTACATGACATTATATTATTCCTATCCTGTTTTGTAAAGTATGGACAATGGCATTTCTACTATGGCTTTCGAGTTATAATTAATCAAGTAACTGATTTAATTTTTTTGAGTAGTTGTGAAAAGCGCTATATA
>JAVQJW010252223.1:0-10700 GCA_036025195.1 Hypseleotris klunzingeri
TTGATTAAAAAGTTGTTTGACCCTAACATGTCAATTTATTCACTTTAGATACTCATATAGCATTTGTTAATATTGCGATTACAACAAATATATAATATAATGGGCAGCCCTACTCCCAAATGCTATTTTTCCAATGCTGCATTATGCTTAAGCATGCAAAATTACACATAACCTTCCCATAAGGCATGTTTTTTTTTAAACTCAGCACTTTTGTTCGGCTCAAAAAAACTACTTCAACTGTGCTACTCGAAATGGAACGGAGAGGGCAAAAGATGTTTTAGCTACAAACTGTGGCAGCACTTTTGGGCATGTGTTGTCACCATGCCTGGTTAGACTCTTGCTGGCGTCCACTATCCTTAGTATCTTATGGGACAAAGACAGACAGATACCCACCAGGGACTGTCCACCCACCCGAAAGCTTGTCCCAGTTCAAATAAAGACACAAATGTTATCCCCTAAAAAGAGACCGAGGGATGGGGTGAAGAGGTCTGTAGAGGAGTGGCATGGGGGAAAAGAAAGCGATGAAGAGGAACTAGGCATGAGAGTGACAGATGCTGCAGAGTTGGCAGAGGACACAGAGGGCAAAGGGACCGTGAGTGACATAAATAGCGAGTCAGATGGATTCTGGGTGGGTGTCTGGGATGAGACTTTGGGTAACGTGGCCAATGTCAGCTCAGATTTGCATAAAAACAAGTGGATGGGTTCTTTGTAGAGATGCAACGATTCGGATTTTCCAGTCCCAATACCGATCCCGATATTTGGGCTTTGTAGGTCGAACTATACCTGATATCAGCTGATACTAATGCAGTTACTAAAGGCATAGGCATTTCTTTCCTAACTTTGTATATAATCAGACTTAATCAATACTTTTTATGTCTTTTGTCAAGCTTTAAGGATTGATTTTGAATGTGTCTGGAGAGACATTTTATAATTTAAAAGTGCAATGTTAGTTTGAATGTTTTTGGGAGCTGTTGCTTTCTCTTTGATGAAAAAAGCTAAAATTAGGAAGATGCCCCTTTAAGGCCCTCTTTTTCTCCCACCAAAGACTAGCAGCAAAGTAGGGTTTCTCCTATTTTAATAAAGATGAAGTGTTTTCAGCTCTTGAGAATGTCAACTTCTCAGAATACAGGGTTACTCAAACATGAAACATAATACAACTATAAGTATGTTTCTGACCACAGTTAGGAAGCTAAGAAAGGCCTCTTTAAAGAGATGCTTATGTGTAGGTAAAAACAGTGCCAAGGCAAGCGTAACACAAAGCTAATTGAATCACTACAGGACATAGATGGATGGTCCAACTCACTCACAAATAGTGTCCCTTGAGAATGGCTCCGTTGCGACAGGCTGTGATGTGCATGATTTACCTCAATAATCATCTGCCTTTCCTCTCTCTCTCTCTCTCTGTCTCTCTCTCTCTCTCTCTCTTCAGGTAAGCCCGTCATGATTATCACTGAGTACATGGAGAACGGATCGCTGGATGCATTCCTCAGGGTTAGTCATGCATTTCTGTCAAGTGTACCTGTGTGTGTGTGTGTGTGTGTGTGTATGTGTGTAAGTGTGGTAGTGAGCTGATCCCATCTTATCTATGTAATGTCATCCCCGTAAATTACAAGCATTCATCCACAAACATTAGCCCTAATCTTTATCCCCTTCTTCATCTACTTAGATTATTCCACAAGAAGGTGTATAGGTTACGCAGTTGTATTATGTGTTTCCATGATTTTCCTCTGACAGTAAACCCAATACAAAACAAGGCATTGACCAAATTCGTTTTTTTGAATGACAAGTCAAAGACGATGGAATGCAGTATTCTGTGTCAAGTCAGCCAAGTAAAAATAAAAGTATTATACTATTACATGACTGAAAAATACACTAGTTAAAAAGAATCAAACAGAATCTAAAATTGTAGCCCACATCAAATTTAACTATTTCTTCCAAACCATAAAAAAATGTAAAGAAACCATTAGACTTTTACCATTAGAAGCAAATTTATGAACATGCAGCCTGTATAAAACCATATGTAAATTAACTTTCTGTCATTGTCTTCTGTAGAAAAATGATGGTCGCTTCACAGTAATCCAGTTGGTGGGCATCCTTCGCGGTATCGCCTCAGGAATGAAGTACCTCTCTGACATGAGTTATGTGCACCGGGATGTAGCAGCTCGAAACATCCTGGTGAACAGTAACCTGGTGTGCAAAGTGTCTGATTTTGGCATGTCCCGCGTGTTGGAGGATGACCCAGAGGCGGCCTACACCACGAGGGTAAATGTCCCACCCAGGCTCTGTCAGGGGTGGGTGATATGGTGGTAAAATTGTGATATAAAATTATGAAGATCAAGTTAATCTGGGAAGATCGTTGAATCGTGATACAGAACATTCATTTATGCTCTGGTCTTCACTGTCATTTTTACTGCAATAAGCCAGTATTCATATTAATTAAAAAGAAAAATAGACAGTATTGAGGATTATAATGAATATTGGATTAACTATGATCAAAATTGTGATCTTGGATTAATAAAAGTTGTGATAATATGATTTCACCATATCGCCCACCTCTAGGCTCCGTCCCATGCATGTCACCTTTCTTGTCTGCATTCATTAACACATTCCTCTTTCAATTTCAGGGTGGAAAGATCCCCATTCGCTGGACCGCCCCAGAGGCCATCGCGTACAGGAAGTTCACCTCGGCCAGCGATGTGTGGAGCTACGGCATCGTCATGTGGGAGGTGATGTCATATGGAGAGCGGCCATATTGGGACATGAGTAATCAAGATGTAAGTAACAAGTCATCTAATTTTATACACATATGTTTGACTAAAATGCTGCCAAATTAAATTGGTCTATGTCCGCTTGTTAAATTATTTCAGTAACACTTTATTTCACATTACCCCTTAACTACATAGTATGTACCTCATTAAGTACAATGTAATACACTGTGTAACAAACCTTAATAACATGTAGCTACCTTGTAACTAACCCTAACCTTAACCATTATGTATGTAAAAAGTAGTTACATGTTATTACAGTTTGTTACATTGTACTTAATGTGGTATATACAATGTAGTTAAGGGATACTATAAAATAGAGTGTGACTATGATTTCTAGTTGCACAAATACCGTCAAATATTTTTAAAAGAAACACGTAATTTTAACACAATCATATTATCTTAATGGGTGATCAACACCAGTCCTATGTTCCCTATTCTCACCACATTTGGGTGTAACTGCTTTTGCTTCCACTTATGATGATGAAGGGTTTAATTTCTGCATAAACAAATACCTTGTGCAGCAAAGTTAGATTAATAATCACAGTGCAACCTAGATAGAATGAAACCAAAATTTCTACTTACAACATAATAATTTTTACTACAGGTTATCAAGGCAATTGATGAGGGCTACCGGCTGCCCCCACCCATGGACTGTCCCGTGGCGCTGCACCAGCTCATGTTGGACTGTTGGCAGAGGGAGCGAGCGGAGCGGCCCAAGTTTGGACAGATTGTGAACATGCTGGACAAGCTGATCCGCAACCCCAGCACCCTGAAGAGGACCGGGGGAGAGAGCGCTACTATACGGTAAATAAATATGGACAGACACAAGACTAGATGGGATAATGACAATGCTGGTTTAGGCCCAAAAGTGATTTGCAAGGGAAATTTCTTGGTCACAGTAGCTCAGTTGCAACAAGATCTATGGCAAACAATAATATTAGACCTTCAATCAATACATTAAGAAGTTAGGTTACAAAAAACAGATTCAAAATGTATAGCAAATACTGAAAACAATATCAAAGTAAGATTCGAGTTTGAAATAGTATCAATGCCAACTATGTCCTAAAACGTGCACTTTTAATTGTCTTCAATCTTGTGTGTTTACTCTTCTTCAGTAAATAAATAAATAAATAGCACTGTGACATTAACTAGACATAATGTACACACAGATAGGACAAGTTATAAGGGCAATTCTATCTATGGTGGTAGTGGCATGAATAAGGTTTGTAAATTGTACAAATTAAATTATATTGTTTACTGTAGGAGCACGGCTGTCCTTTGACCTATTTTTAGTCCACCAGTACAGTGACAAGACAGAAAATCAGTTTAGCAATTTACTTTAACTAGCCGAAACAATCTGGTATTTACAGCCACATTAAACATTACCTACCAGCAATAGGCACCATAATGTATCCTTGTAAACTGAAAAAAGGCCTTAATGGTTCTCCGCTCTCAGGAATGTAACATCTCAAACAGAGGCGACGAGAATTACTACGTAACACCAAGTTAAAAACAAACATGACCCTTTAACTCTGACACCATTACTCTGGGACTGAGCGTGTCAAGAATGACCTCCGCGTGTTTACAGACTGGACAGGAGCTGGAGAGAGTCTGTTTAAGTTTAACAAGTGTGTGTGTGCACTGGGCACGCTCAGAAAGGACCTAATGAGAAGCAGGGAGGGCAACACTGTAAAGGCTACTAGGGTAATTAGTACAACTGAAACCAATAAATGGGTTTACAAGAACTGGGGATGAGCTTTTTGGGTTGTTGTGTATTGGTGTTGTCAAAAAGTCTTCTTAATTTATAGAGAAACTAAAATAAATAAATAAAAGAACTCATGTTTAAAAAAAAAATTAAACCTTTATTTCAATTTGGGCAAAGTGCATTGATATTATTGTTTCTCTATAAATGGACTTTCACCCTTGCCATAAGCACCACTACTGTAGTTTGGCGATACCAGCAGTATATTCACTGAAACAAATTGGAGGTATTGTTTTTTCTCTGCTGAAAAAGCTCACTCTATGTGCATGCCCCATTAAGGCCCCTTCTATCCCTGCTCACTACTTACTTCATTAGTACAGGCAATAAATAATAGATTGAATGTAGTTCCAAGATAGGATTTTTTTTGCTCAGAAAAGTTACATTAGCATATTTGGTCCCATGGCTAAGATCCACCAGTCATTGCCTTCAGCTGGGTGAAGAAAAAAAATATGTGTGGAAAAGAGCAAGGTAATTCTGTCTCTAAGTGAAGGCCAAACTGCAGATGAATGTCCCAATTTAAAGAAGTTGCTCCACAGTGCTGTAAAGATCACCCCCAAGTTTTGTGATTTTGGAGAATAATAAGTATGCCAGTCTCACCTAGGGGGGAACTCTTGTTTGGCTGGACTTTCTGGTAGGACGTATCAGGCTGCGACACAGAACAGGGCTAAAAGATTTGCTGATTACAACAAGAGGGAGACATCGAAATGCGTTTAACAACTCTCGGGTTACGCTCTGTCATCACCCCAATGTGTTATGTGTCATGCTCCTTTTATAATACAGCCTAACTCCTAATTCCCCTAATGTTGTCAAGCTCGTAGTCTTATGCACGGTTTTTCATTGCTGGAGCGGTGATGCATGAGTGGCATTTCAGATGGCGTAGCAAATCGGATCATTGGCGCTTCATGATGCAGGTTGTAACTTTTATGATGTTTGCACGGGCAGTTGCTCTCAAATCAGATGTTTTGGGCAAAGAAATAACTACTCCTTGAACTGTTTTGGGGTTAGCATGAAACAGGGAAAAAGGGTCTATAGGCACATTAAACTGTAAATGCAAAAGACAATAGTGCATTTTTTTACTTACTCCTACAGTGGAAATGTTTTAGTCAAATAAAGGTTGTTAGGTAAATAGTAACTTAATATGCATTGCTTCTTTGGTGCATTTTTTACCATGTTCCTAAGAGTTGGACAGTGTTGCAGATGAAAATCATCAAATATCACATTCTTGATACACAGGTAGTTGCATTCAATTCAAATGTTTTTGAGGACAAGAAATACTACTACTAGACTGCAGCGTTCTAGCAATCTCAAAACTCAAACAATGCTGCACATGAAAGTGTAAAGTCATGCTAAAAAACAAACTTCATTAACTAAGTTCTCTTTTTTGTTGGCCCATCCCATTAGGTCCAACACCACGCTGCTGGAGCCAGGTAGTCCTGAGGCGTCGCCCGCTGTGGGGACAGTGGAGGACTGGCTACAGGCCATCGGCATGGAGAGATACTGCGACAACTTCACAGCCGCTGGCTACACCACCCCAGAGGCTGTTGTGCACATGACACAAGAGTGAGTAGAAGACAGGAGAATGGGAATCTAAATACTGTACAAAAAGACTGCAGTCATTTGAGAATATTTATTGTTGAAGAGATCCTGTTATGTCATTTTATTCAAGTATGTTTGATAATCCTAATAATTCGGAGGTACTGACTTTTTAGGAACTGAAAACACTTAAGTTTACATGTATGTAGATAGTTTAAGACATCCCATCTTTAATACTTTTCTGTTTGCATTGGCTGAAGTAGTCAAGAAGACGGATTCTTATAAGGACATCCGCCAAATTTGAACCTGTTCAACTCACTTGTAAGATAAAATATGAAATTGTTGCCTAGAAGTGTCCAGAAAAAAACATAATATGGACCCTTTTGAATACAATGGTAGATGACGGAAATTGCTACGTACGCAAGATGTGATTTCTGATGCAGCCATTAAACTGTCAGCCCTGTTTTCTCTGGAAGCCTGTTAAACACATCATGTGGATCAGTTTGTTATCATTGTCCACGATCCTTAATGTCTGCTTTTCACATGTTTCTTCAGGGACATGGCTCGGATCGGCATCTCCTCCGCGGCGCACCAGAACAAGATCCTAACTGGTGTCCAGGGAATGCTGTCCCAAATGCAACAGATGCAAGGCAGAATGGTTCCCGTCTGAGAGGATTTCACAGAAGGAAAATAAAAGGAAAAAACAAAGCGACTTCTTTTCTTAATAAAAAAAAAAAACAAATAAAAAAACTAAAAAATATAAAAAAGAGACATAAACTATGAAGAAATAGTTTACCTCATTCATGCACTTTAAATTGGATTTAAAAGAAAAGAAGATGTCGATAAAGATGAAGAAAAAAGTGGAGAAAATTGCACTTTTTCAAAAATCAGACCTATATCGTTGCCCTTTTTGTTGTTTTAGAGAATGGGACTCTTTTGACTGCAACATTTATGGATATAGATAGACGAATGGACGGATAGAAAAGTGCTTCCAAGGACATTTTGGAGTGCCTTTAAGGGTCTGGAAGGAAAACCGGGAAGGACTGGGATTGTACCTATATTCTTCCTCCTCTTCCTCGGGCAAAAGTGTTGTTTCTGGAACTTTATTTTTGGGAATAACGCTCGGAGCGGACTTCTTTTGATTTTCTTGTGACTGTGTTTATTATTGTACATGAACTGTTTTTGTGTGGGACTCACTTTGGCCGCCATTGTTCTTCTCACTCTCAGCTGGATCTGTTTTGCCAACTCATCAACAAAATGGAGGATCTTTAAATGTCAGGTTGAGGGTTCAATTCCCAGGAGACTCTTCAGTATACATTAAAGGCGTAGTATCTGTAGGTACTTTTTGGCTTGGATCTGGCCTTGTTTTTTCACCTCACCATTTTGTTGCCCTCAGGATGTTGCTGAGAATGTCTTTGATCTTCCAGAGGAGCTATCCCAATCCCGTCTTCCCGAAAAATGCCCTCCTAAACCTCGCTAAACACTATATTTGGATTTTTGCGCTTAGCGCCCCGTGAACAAGCCCCACCGCTCCCTTTACTCTAGTAGGACCTATGGGGGCAGGATTCAAGGATTATTTCGGCTGTGCTTGTCTAGCTAAATGCAATATAGATGTGGAGGGAATCAAAGCATCAGCCCTGAAGAAAGTACACCAAGGATAATTCACTAAAGGTAAGTTTTTGAACAACTTATTTAGACAATGTACAAATGTTTTAGGCAATGCTTTGCATTTTGTGACACTTTTTGGTTTTACACTTGCCTAAAATATTTGCACATTGCTATAGTGAACCACAAAGTTTATATCACATATTTTATTTTGAAGTACTTATGTTCGTTTATATCATATTTTATTTTGAAGTACCCATTGTATCAAAGACATGAATCCAACAAGTGCCCGTTAGCACCATTAGCTCACCTCCTCTATAGCTTGTCACTGGCCCCAGGGCTGTAAAGAAGCTGTTAATTAACACACAGGTCGCGGCACCTCGAGCGCCACAGCAGATCAATAGCCACTTCTCTGTGATGGCTGTATGGAGCTAGGATGCTAATGACGCTAGCATGCTAATGACCAGAATTAATCCTGCCCCACAGCCCAGAGCAAAGACAAGGCAACTTCAGAGCTAGCAAATAAGAATATAAATATCTTCATGTATCGACTACATGTGATGAATTTTACTCAAATATTTTATTAACAAATATTTATTCTGTATTTTTGGCAGATTCAAATTTATGAAGTTAATAAAACTTAAATTAGGGCTTACTCAGCGAGTTCCACACCATTTCAGCTAACCAATTCAATTTATGCAATAGCACTGAGTAATATGACATTCACTGCTTGCTGCAAGTTGCTTGAAATAGTGCAGAGTGGAGTGATTTTTTTTCCACAAGTAATTCCAAAGTCAGCACAGATTTTATGTATTTGATAACATTGTATGAGCACATAGAAATATTAATGTAAGTGACCGCGTTCAGTGTGATTGTGCAGCTATTCACGATGGTACAAGACTAAACAGCAAGGCAGCCAGGCAACATTATGAAAAATTTACTACACATATATGGCTTCCAAAAATGCATAAAACAAGTCTGGTTAAAATAATTTTAGGAAATACACTCAATGGCCACTTTATAAGATTGATCAATTACCTATCTATCAGATATCAGGCCAATGGATTTAGCATGTAAAAAACTAATCTGTAGAAGAAATCATCAGAAAAAAGTAGTGATTAAAAAAAAACAGAAAAAGATTTGAAAGGCATACAGTATCAGTATTTAAGCCACCATTTTCCATTGCACCATTAGTTAACTACCATCAAGGTCTACCTAATAAAGTGGCCAGTGGGTGTATATTTCTCCATTCCCATTTTTCACAGTGGTAGTAATCCATCATTATTTTTCCCGGGGGCTGTTTTATACATGACATGGGATCGATTTTCATTGGCATTGTGATTGAAGTATGATGGTTTGACCGACTGTTAGCTGTACAGTAAACATCCATCTAAAACACAGCCACATAGTATTTATTGTAATCCCCTCCCTCTGGTGCGTTCCAATACGTCAACGGCATCTTTCATGTACAAAGTAAACACAATAACTAGCATCTGACGTGCACACAATCTGATACATCAATGTTTACAGTATGAAATCCATATTTTTCCCCCTGTATGCTCTGGTTTTGGCATAAGCTGTCATTTAGTGAATGAGTCGAACCTTTGTGAGCTAGCGGATGCATTGTAAGCCAGGCAGAAATTGTTTATGTTCAAAACCAGCGTGACTGATGCAAGCCTCTATTCTTTTTCAGCTGCTGCCGTCCATCAAAAATAGGATTTCTCCGCGACCAAAATGTCCTCTTCATCTTCCTGCTTCACCCTCCTCTTCTCCTCTGACATTGAGATGACAAAAAAACCATCCCGGGGCCAGCTAGCAAGCGCGTCAATGGTGACAAATCAGTCCATCCAGCAATGTACTTACTGGAACTACTATGAATGATGATCTTCACAGCATCAAAAAGAGACAATAAGACGAATGTAATATAATTGAGAGAAGAAGTCCTGCTCCAGCAAATAATGTGCTTTTATTTTGAAATTTTGAAAATGTTCTTGTTTATTTTGTAGTTATATTTTTTGGGTTGTGTCGTTTGCATGTAAAGTAACAAGCATTTGATTTGAATGTATGACTGTGTGAGATGTTGTATGAATGACGATGTCCTTAAAGTACTATCAGTAATTGTCTGTTTTCATGCCACTGTAGGAGGACATAACAGAGTTGTATTGTTTTGATATATCTATATATAAAGAGCCCCAGACATCTTTTTATTTTTATTTTTGTTTTGTTTTGTGTCGTCTTAAAAAAATATTTAAAGTGTGTTTTTTTCCCCACACGCTGCAACAATAGCATTTATTTAACAGCTTTTCGGATTGCACCCCATGCTACACAACAGACAATGTTTTTTTGGGCTTGTCATGTTAAAATTGCAACAGTTTCATGGAAGCAGTGACAACAATGCACCTACCTTTGAAAGAAGATCAGAAAAGACAGGAAACGGTATTAAAGAAGGGACTTTTATTTTATTTTATTTTTCAACAAAGCCACAGCTACAGGTAAATCCACAATGGACTACTTTTTCTTTATCTTTGAACAACATGAATGTTTTTGCAAGTCACACAAGACTTCAAGCTCTACAGAACCACCTCTGTCCTTAATACAGCGTTATTTTTGTGTCCCATATGTTGGCTTTTGGATTGATGATGAGAGGAAAAGGACCTGTTTGGAAATATGCAAGATGTGTTGGAAAAGGTGAAAGAAACTAGAATGTACTGTACAATACTTTGTTCCTTTGCTTCAATGTTGATAAAAATTGGAAAAAAAATGTAACAACTTCAAGATTTTTGTCATTGTATGCCTTCAAGATGCCATATGATCTAGCCAATGTATAGATCTAACATTCTCAACGACATTTTATACCTTTTTTGACATGATCACACAATGTATTTTTGGCCTTGTTTTATTTTATTTTGGTCCAGGAGCTCTAGGTACATGTAACTTATGTCATTTATTTATGTCCTTTTATATCTAGTTTGTAAAATAAAATAGCCTAAAGTGAAGAAAATAAAAGGGAGTGCCAAAGTGCATTCTTAATA
>JAVQJW010252496.1:0-11306 GCA_036025195.1 Hypseleotris klunzingeri
GGACTTCACGATGTTTGGTATTTTATTTGAAATATTGTTTTTACAATCAAGATTCAGCACTATTAATGCCTGAAACGCCTTTGACAGACAATAGCTAACTTTATAGATAAAAAAAGTGACAGTAATGACAATAAGGAGTAAATTCTCCTAATTAAGACAGTTGACTACTAGTATTAAAACTTGAAAACATTGCAGTGTAATTTGAACGGATTCAGACCAACAGAAGCTCCATTCATACCGACCTATAGCGGAGTTCCACATCCATTATTACAGATCTATAGTCCTCAGCTCTTTAGAGGAGGGGGTTTCTGTGATGGGTCAGCTTGTGACAAAGCACCAGCTCTTTACTATTATTCAATCTGTTAAGGCCCTCTGTCTCAGGTTATTTCTGCTGCCATGACTAACACTCTTGAAGTGAAATCTGACTCAATGACTGTTCAAATACTACAATGGACATCATTCTTAGGTGCTGCTTTTCAGGGCACCAAGATAAACAATCACCCACTCAGCCCATTCGTAAGGAGGATTACTCAGTTCTCTCCAAAACATATAATAAAAAGTGGATTGCATCACAGAGGGAAATTTAGTAAAAAACATGCCCAAAACATACTAAGGCATGGGCTGGTGTAGTAAAGTGGGCAGAACTACCAGGAGGAGAGAGGATATGAACATATGAAGGAATATAAGCACTCAAAAAGACATAAGCTGAAATGGGAATGCTAACCTGAAAGTGTCCAAAATCATTTTAAAAAGCTAAAAAAAAAAGTTGTTGGTTCACGTTAGGTATTCTTACCTGGTGGTCTTTGCAGGAGCAGCGCCGTCAGGTTTTGTTGAAATAGAAGTGCCTGGTTTTGGGACAGTGGATCCTGTTGGTCTGCTGATTGGAGCTGCACAAGGACAAATTGAGAAAAAAAAATCAATATTTTACAATGTATTTCTATTCTTATTCATATTATATTACCCCCACCTGTTGTTTTAGGTCTTGTTGCAGGAACTGTCTTCTTAAGAGTGCCGTTTACAGGTTTGGTACCATTTGTTACTGTGGCAGCCATTGATGCAGATCCAGCTGGTTTCTTGTCAGGAATCTTAGCTTGAGTCTTGGCTGCAGCTGCTGATGGGACGCCCACTGTTTTTTTAGGCACAGCACCGGCTCCTGGTGCTTTTGCCGATGGTGCGGGTTGCTTTTTGACTGGTGCAGTCCTTGGGGCAACATTATTTACAGGTCTGGCATCATTTGCTGGGCGCCGTGCGGACATACCAGGCCGAGATGCAAAGGCTTTTGTGGATGTGTCTTTCGTTGTTGTAGTTTTAGGCTTGGTTCCTGTTGGTTTTCCATTGACATTAGCAGCCGTTTTAGGAGCTGCATCACCATTGGACGACTCTGGTTGTGATAAAGTTTGCTCAGTCGAGTTGTCTTGTGGATTTGAGGGCTCTGCTACGGCCGTGGCTTCTGTGGGCTCGGTGGTTTCCATGGTAACCCCATCCGGTTTCATTCCCTATGTTGCCAATGAATGCCAATGTTGTGCCTCTTTTTATTGGACCCCAGCAAGACAGCACAGCCAAGCTAGTTCTTAAGTATCCTGTGAAAGAGAAACAAGTAAACATAAGTAAAAGGAAAGTGACTCAGTTGCTAATACAATACTTGTGGCAATATTAAAATGTCAAAGTTAGAAAATGCAGAGTGTTGCACCACAAAACACGACTGGAAAGTATACATGAAAAGAAAAACGAGAAATGAGAGGATGTTAATGAGGCCTGGAATGAGGATGATTATTGTCCTCAGCTCTGTTGTGAAAATGAAGATGGTGATTGTTTAAATTGTTCACTATTGTAAGGAAATAGGTTTGTGGCTTAATTGATCACAATATTGGAAAAAAAATAAATGAGCAGGAACAGATGGATGGGAAACAGAGCCAGGAGAGCAATATACATTCAGCAATTGAATGGCTAGACAAAGACAACACATAATGATGCTCACAAAAGACAATCAAAAGCAATCATTGTAGCAAAGGCCAACTGAACATTTTCATTCACAAAAGGACAGAGCTAACGTACAGTATTATACCAACACCTCCATCAGGGAGTTAATCATTTAGTTTACAAAAACATTGCTTAAACAATCATGACAAAAAAGTAAACTGGATGAAAATGTACTTCGTCATAGTCACTTAATAGAAACAACATTACCAATGCTTGTAATTTAATGTTTAACAACTGCCTTGTTGCATCTGCACTGTTGTGGATACACAACTTTAAAAGCAAACAAGCTAAGCAAAAATACCCTGCCATTTTGGTGGCTACAAATCTCAACTATTGTGTCTAAAAAAAAACAGCTTGGATGTTGCATGTCATGTTCATTTCTAATCCGTCAATCTCTATAATATTTTATCAACCAATGAACAAAATCACTGTAATCCCATCTTCGCACGAACACACTAGTCTAAATCTGTGTAGCTGGGATGTTGATGGCTCATTTAAACCCTCTCTTCTTTTTGCTAAAATTTACATAACAGTGGTAGTTTACTAAAGATTTAATACTATTACCAGTGTCATAGGCCTTAACTACAATTAAGTCCATGTCAAGGTAACAATAGCAATGTGAGAATTGTGAACTCAAGGCTGGTGTAGACAAAAGCATCTATAATTTGTGGGAGAAAGAGGGGTGTCTGAGCACAGCTAGCATACTTAGGGGGAGTCTGTCTGGACAAAGAGACACTGCAGCGCGTATTTACATTCCTCTTGAAGCAACAGAAAGATAGCCTTTTGTGTGTGTCATAAAATCTTTGTGCTGCCCTCTTGTCTACAGGCAGTTTAACTACATCTGCTCCATGTTCAGACATCGCAAGTGGCGCCTGCAAAATGGGTCACTTCTAATACTGCGTCTGATACAAGTAGAGAGGATTTAGTCGCTTGTTCAGGGAGTGTAGCACGGCTTTGCAATGCATTCTGCACATAGTCCCTTTTTACTGATGGTCAGGCCATGTTGCATCTTTACATGTTGTTAGGGGGACAATGAAGTTTGAAAGAGTGCTGTTTACTAGAATGTAAAACTTGAAAAAAGGAATGACTAATCAAAGAATCGTGAGCCATTAACTGGGGACTTTTTAGATAAGTTATTGCAATATCTGCTTTGTCAAATGAACCCTAATTTGTTTTGAAAGTATAGTGAAAGTACAAAGTATAGTGTTCAGTGTTCAGATTTTCAAATATTGCTGCTCGTCTGACTCGTTCACATTCCAGCTCTGCAGACTTCCTCAGAGCCGCACTGACAGCTGCAGTGTGTGTGTGTGTGTGTGTGTGTGTGTGTGTGTGTGTGTATGTGTGTGTGTGTGTGTGTGTGTGTGTGTGTGTGTGTGTGTGTTAATGTGTGTGTGTCTGAGAGAGAGTGTGTGAGTGTTAAAGTGTTTACATGTACATGTGCAAAGAGCAAGAGGGAAGGTCAGAGTCAGGCCAGTGTGGGCAGACTGTTTGCAAACATCAGATAAATCATTGGTTCTTAAACTGCGTTACAGGTACCACTGGAGACTTGAGCAGTTCAAGTCCTGTATAGTGCCTGTTTTAGTCCTGTGGTCCAAGACTGAATTCAGTTTGTGGATTAATGAAAAATAACTAAACATTTTTGTCATGATTGATTAATTTAGACACGCTTTTGCCTGGTCCTCGTCCTTGTTTCACCTTTAAATAAAAAAATAAAAAAAACATTGCATCAATTAACATGGTTCGAATATCAATATCCCTTGTTTCGCAGCCCTAGTACCATGGTAAAAGAAATATTTTTTGGTCATTGTGTGAAAAGTTTGGTGCCCACTGAGATACAGCCTGCTTAAAAACAGAAACTGTGAATCCCTATCACGAAGTGTACATCAAATCCAAGCACAAAACCAGAATCCACATCCACAACACTTCCTGAATTCTTCTAATTCCAAAGAGACTTGATTAATGTTTTCAATCATATTCGTAGCCACTCCTTTAACCTTTTCATAGCTGAGCTGAACTGACAATCCTGACCCGGTTTACATGGTCTGGGAGTGTAGTGGGGAGAGATGGAAGAGGACAGTGTAAATATGCCCCCCGCTGTGTCTCTAAGGGGGAGGTATGCAAGAGGAAACAGCATGTACACACGATAACACTTACTGAAAATGTAATCTTTTCAAACATGTTGGATAGTACTGTGGCTCTTTGGTATTACAGCATCACAAACCACATGTAGGACAAAACAGCAAACAAAGTAGCTCAAAAACATTTAATTTGACATTGTTTATCAGTCTGCTCTCTCATTGTCCAGTCATGTGGATACAAGGGCTGGGATGTAAAGGTTGAGATGAATAGGGAGGCTTGTTTATGCAAAGAAAGTGGAGCACAGAAAAAAAAACAAGACTTTGCTATTGGGGAATTCCTTTACTCAAAACACTTATCTAAGCATTGGGGCAACAGACAATATGTGGTAGTGTTGATGTGAGCAATAAAAAAACTAAATCATTACACAAGGCAAGGGGAAGAATAAAAATGTGTTTATAATTCAGTGTCTCCTGACCATAGAAGGCAGTGGTTGCATGGCTTATGCTGAGTGACAGAGGGATAGAAAAGTGAAATTCAATCTGTGTTTGGGTCACACACATAAAAACAAGAAACAGGGTGCATATTTGTGATCCCTGCGCTATTGAGTATATGCTGCTGAATACTTCTCCTTCTGCCCCTTCATATCAAGTGTCGTTGCAGCTTTTAGTTGCCTGTGCACACAAACGACATATCCTAAGGGTTTCATGGAAAAGCTTAAGTGTTCTAACGTCAATAAAAAGCTTTTTCTTAGAAAAATAGACTGGCATTATAGACTACATAAAGAACCCTAATACTGTATCTTGTATATAGAGCCATTATGTGGTGCGCATCCATGGCAACTAAAGCAAATTAGTTTAACAGATAGATAAACCTGTATGACTAATATTTTTGTGTGGCCTTTTTCAAAGAAGCAAATCATTTTACATTATAAAATGCAAGTTCAAAGTGACGAATAAACATGAAGTAAACGTGGATAATACAGCTTGTCAGTTGCCTGTGAAACCCAACCAATGGGAATATTGACTTTCTGCACACTATACTTCAGCCTGCTGAGGAGACATAAGACAAATGTACACTGCTTAAGTGGATGAAGGTTCTCTGTCAAAGGTAGAAGCCATAGTTTCGTGACATCAAGTGCAACATCAAAGGCAGAGCTAAACACAGGAAGATAACGGTTTACAGAACAACACCTATCAGTGGACACATTCCTGCAGCAGAGGTCCAACTGGTTAAAGAGCAAATAACCACAAACCAAGAGAAACTAACCTTCAAAAAGAAGAACATACACATCATTAATAAAGTTTAACTATAGTTGAACTTGCTGCTGAGGATAAAATGATAAACTGCACCTCTCTGTACCTTATTATTCGAAGACAAACAAGCACATTAGCCTATAATGATGTATCACATGACTTCTCATCTGCCCAAATAACAACAAAGACCAGAGCTGACAAGTCCAGCTTATGCCTTCCATGACACACAGAATCACAAACAAAAAATGTAGTAGCCAACACTGTCAACAAATTCACTCAGAGAAACATTGTTTTACATTTAACAACATATCTGACTGTAGAAGCTGTGGGTTTGTTTACATCTCAGAAGTAAAAAATGGCGTTTCTTTTAGTTTTTTGACATTAAATATATGCCATTCTTCACAGGACAGCGTTTTAAACTTTCATAAAGTGGGGGATGGGATACAGCTTACTCTAATCAATTCTACACAGGGTACTAACATGTGCTAAGTGACGGTAAGCTACTCTGTAAGATCATTAGGAGCAGGTGCTTTAATGTGGCTACATGTCAAGTGGATGGAGCCAGTTAGCCTTTGAGGGAGTGACACACAAACAAGCATGCATCCAAGCTACTGGCAGACAGAAATAGGTTACAATCTGTTCAGACACTACAACATCAAGCGTACACTAAAAAAGATATATAATGCTAAACCGGAAAAATATTTAATCTTCCCTTTATCTACCATCTAATGACAACCTAAAAACATGGTGCAAAAAGTGGGGTACGTATTGGGGGAGGGTGGGATAGTTCCATTGTTTACGTAGACACCATGTTGACACCCCTTTTCAGTCTCGCCTTAGGCCTAGTGCCTGGGGGTAATGGGGGTGGTGAGGATTAACCGGTGGAGAAATTGTAGTGGATGGAGGAGCAGCTGGCATGGCATGACCCACAGACCAGGTTAATGATGGACGGTCCACCTGGTCATTGAGGTCGTTAGCAGACAGTTTACCCAGTGACACCTTTCTGGACATTTTAATAACAAATCTATCCAAGAGAAGTGACCGGTGCAAACGACTTGTTCTTGATAACCAAGTAACCTAAAGCTTATTCGGTCGAGACATATAGGATTGGGCATCACTGGGCAATATGGTACTACTATTACAATTTTCCTTAAGCCAAGATAATGATTTTAATATCCTCACAATTTTACTTGACTTTGTATTTTTTTGTCTTACACACAATGGACTACTGTTGGCTTCATAAAACATTTTCTTACCAACAAATTCAATGTACATCCAATTCAATGTTCATCATAAGAAAATACATATACACTGGTATTGTTACAATAAAAATTACGGTGAAGAGCAGAGCATAAATAAATGTACTATATTACGATCTTCCCAGATTAGCAGCTTGTTGTGACAATTTCTTTAAAAAATCTATACTGTATATTTTAAACAAATAATATAAGTATTTTCTGTTAAGATGTATCTTTAAGTACGAGTGAACTGTTCCTATGATCTCATAACTAATCAGTTTGCCTTCAGCTGATGAACGAACAAGAATGTTAATGAATGTTATTTAACTGCTGTATTGGAATAAATGCCAGCCAGCGCGCCTGCCACAGAGAGAAAGATAGTCAATATAATGCTGGATGCCCAAGGGCCAGCTCAGTTACCATGGTCCTGACAGAGCAGGGTGAAGCCAGGCCAGATGGACACTGATCACACACCTCTTCTCTGTCCCAACACAGCCACACCTGCGGGACCATCCAAATAGATTAACAAATGCACTGGACTGACCTGGATCCACAGATAACAGGATATGCCCACACTAAAACAAACACCTTTGGTCACTTCTTATTGATCAACAAATGCATTATGTTCTGTGGAGTCATTTTTTTTCCAAAGCACCATATAGAGCAGTTAAGAATACTAGACCAGTGGTTCTCTGTGGTATGTCGACCACTGGTGGTACATAGGCTCTTTAGTGGTACTAATCAGGAGTCTGTCTTAGTGATAATTCAGTCCAGGTTTAGTCTTTGCTTTAGCTCAGCTTTACTCTAAAGTTTAACCCTAAGTCTAGTCTATAGTCCAAGTAGAGGTAATTATTCATTTGTGATAGTTCAAACCATCCCTGACACAGAATAAACAGTGTTTTGGATTCAGAATAGGCTAAAGGCTGAAACACAAAATTTGCTGAATTACTCTCATTTACAATAATTACAGTGCACTATGGCCCACGGCAGCATTACGGTCCAAGA
Source organism: Hypseleotris klunzingeri (assembly GCA_036025195.1). Lineage (NCBI taxonomy): Eukaryota > Metazoa > Chordata > Actinopteri > Gobiiformes > Eleotridae > Hypseleotris > Hypseleotris klunzingeri. The sequence goes on from JAVQJW010252496.1 coordinate 7,556, forward strand.
CTCCTTGCCCAAAAACTGCAGCGTTCACCACTTTATCCTAATGGGCAGCAGAGTACCAGCTTCCAGACCACAGCAATGATACACACTAGTGCCAACACCAACTCAGTGAAACAAACAAACCTGACGGGTGGTGATAATATTCAGATCTACAACATTTCATTCTCTGAAGATGTAGCAGAGCCGGCACGAGCTGGATTAGATTTCTGTGGGCGTGGGACTGACACTGGCTGCAGAGTGAGAGCAGCTGACTTCTAAACAGATGCAAATGTCCTGAGCTGCACAGGGTTAAGCCTTCCATTCAACACTGCACTGGTTTCACTGAGATTTCTTAAGACTTAAAAAACACAACTAGTGGCCCGCTTTTCTAGTAAAAATCAATGGGCAAAAATTGTAGGAAGGTAACATGTAACTCTTATACCTAGGATAAAAAGAAACAAATACATCCCACAGACTACTTTTCTTTTCCTTAACATTATCCGGTATACACTATATGCTACAATTTCACAATATAATCACAAAAGCGGACAGACAATGGCGCTATTATGAGAGAATGGAAATGCTATGTACATCCTGTTTGAACTCTGGGGGGACCATTGAAGGGATTTCAGTCTTGCCATATTTTCACACTGAAGGAATTTTTTCATGCATTTCTTAATTTCTTTAGAAACTTATTGCTAGTATCAACTGCATGTATGAACTTTCCTAAGGCCAACTGGTCACATAAAAGCAGTCACATTCCTGCATGTCATCCACTTTAAATACTAAACACCTGCATTTCTCTTGGGATGCCGGGCCTGACAAACAACAACAACTGCAGACAGATTATACCAGTACTAGTGACAGTTGTCCCAAGGAGCTTCAAAGACCCACATTCCTCAACTTGAACACAAACTTGAACATGAACAAGTTAAAGTGTCACTTCAGCATTTATAAATAAGAGGTAGGTATTCTTGCACTATGTTGCCAATACTTGAAATTCCAAATGCGGTTTCACATGCTTTGCCAAGGTTATAGGAAGCACAGGGCTGAAAACTATTTCCTAGCACCTCGTCTGGTTTGGCCTTTAGGAAGATGGATGGGAAATAAAGCAGTGTGTGCATGGAAAGTGGCTGTGCACTAAAAGAACATTAGTCTGAATGTACTGAAGTTGGTTTGAGATTATGCTGATCTACCGGAAAGAAAGCAGGCTGAATCGAATCAGTTCTGTGAGAAACAGGAAGTGAACTTAAAGCATGTAGAAATAAAACAAAATTATAATTATGAAAAATGCTAACTTAATACAAAATGAGACCGATTAATAGATCCAGCTAGGGGTAACGGGACTGCCCAAACAACTATGGGCCTTAAGCAGACAGTCTGGACAATTACCAGATACAGGTCACCAGATCCTAGGGCTGACAGTCTTTAGTCGCTTGGTCGTTTAATTGGTCAGTGAGGTCTTACGTCGACTAAAATCTAGTTGATTAGTTGCTTTGACTCTGCAGCTAAGCTGGTCTACTATATCACTTTATCAATTTAGTTTGTCCTTTTATTCAAGATAACAGCAGCCTTAGAGTCGATTTTTAGTTTCAAATATATTTTACTCAACTTTTCTTTGTTACAAAATCACTTTCAAAATAGTACCTAAGTTGAATAATTGTTCGGCTGGCCATGACTAACTGATTAACAATCTATGTAGTCGACTAAGGCCTACAAGATACATTACAATGGAAACATAATGACACTTTGGCTCACATTCACTAGGGATAATTTCTCCCAACATGCATGTCATTGGAAGCTGGGAGGAAGCCGGAGTACCCACATATGGTCCAACACTGAAGTGACAACAAACTCTGTAGCAGCAGTTCACACTTCCTGGGCAGCGCTAGGCTTTCAATTTACAAAAGGGGATATGAGGATGTCAAATACCATTTTCTAAGCCAAAAACAGTACGCCGGTGCACCCACGCCTTCATCCTGCCTTCACCACACCCATCCCCAAATGATTATGTAACCCAGACTGGGAGCCAAATCCTGGGTGATAAATAAACAGCATCCTGATCCTCCTATCACTAAAATCTGCAGACAGTGCGGTTTGATGGTCAGCCGAGAATGAGATCACTGGCGGGATGCAAATATGAAAACACAGATGATGGCAAAGCTGGCATGCCTCCCGGGAGTGGGGTAATCCATGTACCAGCAACAGACAAGGAGCTACCAGCAAATACAAAATGTGAAATATCAATGTCAGCTATTTATTAAAGGGGGAAAACAGTGCTACCTTTTGTGAGCACGAATACTTCAATAATTTAGGACATATTTTACTGGGGTTTATCAAGACTATGTAGCTTACCTCTCTGTACTCTTCTATGTCAGGAAATAAAATCAAAAGTGCCTTTAAATATTGTTTTAGGGGCATATCAAGGTCCAATCTCACGTTTCAAACCTGCGTACCTATTTGACATCTTTGTGAATGGCAAATTATGGTACATTTATTGAGCGTGTGTGTTTATTTTTTTAGCTTGAGGCCCAATTTGGGACAATAATTGTGCAAGTGGCAGGCCAGGCACTCCTGTAATGTAGGCAAGCCCAAGCCACACAATTTACATGGCACAATGGCATCTCAGTCACTGTACACCCAGATACAACCCATTTTTGTGAATGTCACGTTGTTACCGACGCCCAAAAGGGTGCTTTGCCATCCATCATCATCTCACTGAACACAAGCAAGAGGCTACAAAGGCGTAAAAACAAACGACACAATATATTTGCAAAATAGTGTTTGCATGTAACTTGGTAGTAAGATAGGGTCGAAGAGCAACGGTGCATTGTGGGTTCAAGTAAATTATTTCGCATGTTAGCAACAGACAGTAGTAAATTGCTCGTACCTTTCAGTATCCTCGACTAGTCGCTTCCTTCTTTGGTCTACTGCAAAGACGCAACGCTTGGTTGGAAATACGTCGATGCAGAAGCCGTACAATTCACACAGTTTAAACAATGAAGCCAAGGAGCAGCTGGCGTCCCTCTCCGCTTCGTTCCCTCCACGTTTGAGCCGCGGCAAACAGCCTGCCTTCTTGAAGGATGGGACGGGCGAGCGGGGGGAGTGACCCACAGGACGCGGAGAGACGAAGCGTGCAGCTCATAAAAAAGAAAATGCAGATTAAATCCCACCAGCCGTCCAATCAAAACGCACAGCTGGTACTTATGCAAATCGGCCTTGACGTCAGATTAAAACCAAGCCCTCTTTATCCCGTCTCATATAAAGTGAGGAGGGGTCCAGAGAGCCGGGGCACTCAGGGGTGTTGGATATTTGGGATAAGGAGCCAAAAATGTGGTCAATGAGTGCTCTGTATTTATTTAATGAGAACCTCTTTGGCCCTTGACTACTACTAGACCACGCTTTTGTAGACCGACAATTTTATAGCGCTATACAGCATGTTGCAAGGCTGTTAAATATTGACAATTGTTCTTTTGTCATGTGGATGTTGATTCACTTTGAAAAATCATTCCAGTGCCATAATGACAAGACCTGAGAATCAAGTGCATACTGGTAGGAAGACAATGAACTTCCTGAATTCCTACAAACCACCTTGCCATCATTTTATTTGGCAGGTCGATAACTTTTATGTCTTAAAAAGCTGTCCCCGTATTTTCAAGTGCATGTAATTTGTATTTGTGTAATATATTTTTAAATGGTGCAACACATACAGTGATTATTGCATCTCAAAGGTTCCAACTTCTTTATTGAACAAGCAGACAATGTAGGCTACTAT
>JAVQJW010252700.1:0-12976 GCA_036025195.1 Hypseleotris klunzingeri
AGCAACTTGTTTTGGTGTGAAACAAAATACCACATACTATTGTTAAAAAGGATAGAAAAACACAATGAAAAGTCAAAATGGTAACATATACTCTGCAAATAGGGCATAAAAGACTATAGATATTTTAGAAGTTCAGGGTTTCAAGTGATACCTGGCTTACTTAATCTTCTGAACAAAAGCAATGCTTTATAAAGATGCAAATAAGAAGTTGCTTCTTGAATTTCTTAGGTTTTAACATTTTTTCTGTTTCTTCCCAGGTTTCTAGTCCTGTGCCTCATGAGTGTGAGACTAAGTGAAGCAGGTGAGTGTTGAGTTCTATCCTCTTTTTGACTTGTGCCTTAAATACAAAACTCATATAATGGACTAGTTTTGTGTGCACCATGCATAAGAATCATCTTTCTTTAGGCCAATCCAGTCAATGCAGTTACTATAAGCAATTCCATAATATGATTAGAATGCCAGATGCAGTTGCACTTGAACTTTATGCATAATATTATGGCTGATCTGTGATCCATCATTATTAAAGCAGTGGTTCGTCTGTGTTGACTATTTGTTTGTGCTTTGTTTCTTTCTTTCTAGTGTGGGACCCTAAAGAGTGTGCAGCTGCAGGCGTCAAGTGCCACCCACAGGCTGAATGTCTGAAAGTCAAAACTGAGTACCTATGTGTGTGTCTTATGGGTTACCAGGGAGATGGCACTTCATGCAGTGATATTGATGAATGTCTAAGCGGCCTACACAGCTGTCACACAAAGGCACGCTGTAACAACACTTTGGGCAGCTACATCTGTGAGTGTCTCAAAGGATACACTGGAGATGGCAAAAACTGCCAGGACATTGATGAGTGCAAAACAGACAATGGAGGCTGCCACCCAAACGCTATATGTACCAACACTGAAGGTGGACAAACCTGCAAGTGTAAAACTGGCTTCATAGGGAATGGCTTTGAGTGCACTGATATCAATGAATGTGCAAGTGAAAGGACGTGCCATTGGAATGCTACCTGTATCAATAACCCTGGATCCTATGTTTGTACATGCAACGATGGTTATAAGGGCAATGGAAACTACCTATGCCTGGATGTGGATGAGTGTTCAGAGACACCTCATGTCTGCTCGTCTTCACTTGGATATAAAGGCTGTAAAAATCTGCCAGGGTCCTACCAATGCACATGCAGTGTCGGCTTTGAAAGTAATGGACAGAGGTGTGAAGATGTTGATGAATGTGCACGTCAGATCTGCAGTTTGTATGCACTGTGTCAAAACACTATGGGCTCATACAGGTGCACCTGCAAGAGTGGCTTTGTGGGAAATGGACTGACGTGTGTGGACATAAATGAATGCAGTGATAAAAATGAGTGTGACCCTAATGCAGCTTGTATCAACAGACTAGGGACTTATGAATGCTCCTGTCGGGATGGATTTATAGGAGATGGACGGCGCTGTGATGACACAAATGAATGTGAAAACCAAAAGATCTGCCCTTCATTCACAAAATGTGTCAACACTCCTGGGTCGTATTTCTGTGACTGTGGCATAGGCTATGTCTTCAATAATTCTAAATGCTTAGATGTTGACGAGTGTTTAGCAGGTAGATGTAGCCCCTTTGCCATCTGCAATAACTCCCCTGGGTCTTTCACTTGTCAGTGTAAAACAGGCTACAATGGAGACGGGCTGAACTGTGTGGACATAGATGAATGCAGACTGGCTCTCCAGTGCGATCCTAAAGCTACCTGCCTTAACCTGCCTGGCACATACAATTGCACTTGTCAAGTGGGCTACTCTGGTGATGGGATAACCAAGTGTAATGATGTTGACGAGTGTTTAGTGAAAAATGGAGACTGTAAAAACAAAGCAAGTTGTGTCAACACTATGGGGTCTTTCTATTGCGTCTGCCCAACTGGCTTTGACTTGATAAACAAAACAATTTGTCAGGATATAAATGAATGTGAGCAGCAGACAAACCCATGTGGAGTGAATGAAGTGTGCAGAAACATCGATGGGTCATATCAGTGCCCATGTGAGGCCGGGTACTACCGTCCCACCAGCAGCAATAGATGTGTTGATGTGGACGAGTGCGAGAATAACCCATGCCATGTGAACGCAACATGTCTCAACTCCATAGGCTCCCACACTTGTACTTGTAACAGAGGATTTGAAGGCAATGGCAAGCAATGTAATGACATAAATGAGTGTTTAGTAGATGGGATGTGCCACAAAGATGCTCTTTGCACCAACTCTATTGGCGCTTTCACATGCTCGTGCCTCGATGGCTTCACTGGTGATGGTATCATGTGTGAGGATGTGGACGAATGTCGAAATCCAATGATTTGTCCCAGTTTCTCAGTTTGTGTGAACTCCCCTGGTGCTTACGTCTGCTCTTGTCTAAATGGTACCATGACCTTCAATCAAACGTGTGTTTTTCCAAGTCAAGAGTGTAACCCGCCCTGTCACAGTCATGGCCTGTGCCACCCCTCTCCTACTGGATACCAGTGTGTGTGTGACCAGGGCTATGTGGGCAGTGGGGCGAGCTGCTCTGACATCGATGAGTGCCAGCGGGACAATGCCTGCCCAAAAAACGAAACTAAATGTGTGAACCTACCAGGCTCCTACTCCTGCGTCTGTAGACAAGGCTTTACTCAAAATGACACCAAGTGTTTAGGTAAGTGTTTTTAAATATTCAAATGCCTTTCACAATGTATAATTTTAAATATTTTTTTTATCTTCAAGATATAAATGAGTGTGAAACAGGACAGCTGGAGTGCAGCAAATTCGCAAACTGTGTCAACACATACGGCAGCCATCTTTGCTACTGTCTCAGTGGCTTTACTGGAGATGGAAAAAACTGCACAGGTCAGTACTGTTTCCTCAATACAAAAATCTACTCTATCCATTGGGTCATTTGCCCTTGTAAGTGGACTCTCTTTAAGGTTCCTTTTAGCACACTTTGGGGCTGTTTCCCTGACACTGTCCCATTTTGGATGAATTATAGACATTGATGAGTGCCAAGTCCAAAATGGAGGGTGCCACCTGACTGCCAGCTGCACTAACACACCAGGAGACTTCACCTGTGCTTGTCCCATGGGCACAGAAGGCAATGGTTTTGACTGCCAGGACGTGAATGAATGTGACCCGAGCTCTACTCATCCACACAACTGTAGTCACCTGGCTACCTGCATTAACTTAAATCGATCCTACGAATGCAAGTGCCACAATGGATACCAGGGTGATGGATTCATCTGTGAAGACATAAATGAGTGTAACATAGACACTACTTGTAGCAAAAATATGACCTGCAACAACTTTCCAGGATCTTACACTTGTTCCTGCATTTTGGATCAGGTTTACGATATAGGAACATGTGTGACACTTGATACCTGCTACAATGCCAGTACACTGTGCCATCCACTCGCAGAGTGCTCTCCAAATCAGGGCTCATTTTACTGCCGGTGTGTAAATGGATATAAAGGGAGTGGCACTAAATGCTCTGATGTGGATGAGTGTGTCCAGAATGATAAAGTCTGCCCTGACTTTTCTTCTTGCTCTAACACCAATGGCTCCTATAGATGCATTTGTTGGGATGGTTTTACATCTAACGGGACACACTGTGACGATATCAATGAGTGTGCGACAGGAAATTTCACTTGTCCTGCAAACAGCACATGTGCCAATTCAGAAGGAGGCTATACTTGCATCTGTGAGCCAGGATTCTCAGGAAACTCTACTCTTTGTTCAGACATTGATGAGTGCTCCTTGGACATAGTCCAGTGCCCTAACTTTTCGAGCTGTCAAAATACAAAAGGATCTTTTTTCTGTGAATGTTGGAAGGGTTACCAAGGAAACAGCACTTATTGTGAGGATATCAATGAGTGCTTGGACAACTCCACCTGCCCTGATTACAGCACCTGTATCAATTCAAATGGAAGCTACCATTGTCTTTGTGACACTGGATTTTTTAGCCTAAATGACTCATGTGTTGACATTGATGAATGCAGCACAACTGAACTGAAGCTGTGCGTCAATGGGACCTGTGTGAATTCACGTGGGTCGTATTACTGCGAGTGCCACAAAGGATTTTGGAGCAATGGAACTGAATGTGTGGATATAGATGAATGCTCAAACACCTCAGTTTGTGAAACCCATTCAACTTGTGTGAACATCATTGGCTCGTACCTCTGCCCTTGTAACGATGGCTTTACTTTTAGTGGAACAGTTTGTCAAGATGTCGACGAATGCCTTGACAGTGACACCTCTTGCCCTGAGCATTCAATCTGCAATAACACAGTAGGATCCTTTTTCTGCGTGTGCTCTCCGGGATATACAAATGATAGCCTTGGCTGTACTGACATAGACGAATGCAAAGATAACACAAGTTGTCGTTTTGACCAAGTTTGCACTAATTTGCCTGGATCTTTTGTGTGCTCTTGTCCCAAAGGCTATGCAGAGAAGAATGGGGCATGTGTTGATATAAATGAATGTATTAACTGGCCATGTGATCCCATAGCAAGATGCTGGAACAACCCTGGTTCTTTCTCGTGCCATTGTCCTGTTGGCTTTTTAGGAAATGGATCCTGGTGTAAGGATGTGGATGAATGCACTGCTCTTATTAAACCATGTCACTTCAATGCTCGCTGTTATAACTCTCCAGGCTCTTATGCGTGTGCTTGTAAATATGGATTTGTAGGTTCAGGGCCAATGTGTGTGGACATAGATGAATGCCAACAAGATAACGGGCAGTGCCACTTTGCTGCAACCTGCACCAACACTGTAGGGGGGTATAAATGCACATGTAAAAAAGGCTGGATTGCAACGAAAGACAATGGGCAGGGCAAAGAGGGCTGTGTTGATCAAGATGAGTGTTTGACCACAGTTTGTCCCGATGGAATGATCTGCACCAATCTACCAGGAACGTACAAATGCTTGAAGCAAAAATCGTACACACTGCTCACTACAACAACAGCTCCAAAGGGTGGGCTATGGAATTTCTTATCTGTCATGTCATGTAATCTGTCTTGGCAAAATAGATATTGTTCATTGACATACTATTGTTAGGTATTTGGGTATACAGTGAATGGTTTGTAAGTTGCCCATTCATACTTTGTAATTAAAACTGGCTTCAATGGATCTTATTACAAAGAGTAGATCTTAAAGCCAGGTCTGAGAGCTATTGTCATATCTCTTACTATAAAAAAACAAGACCAAACTGGAGAACTTGCATAAATATCATGTTCTGCTCTGTCATATGACCAAAACAGATGTGGGGCAATAATTCACTGGCTATAGGGAAAAAGTATCTAGAATTCTTTGACAGCCATGATAGCATATATTGATAAATTCATAGATTTTCAGTAGAGTTTATTGTTACTGTCTAGAAAATGGCAAAAGAGAGAAATAGTTGTCTTGATTGTGTGCCCCCACAGAGAGCACCTTGTTTCCTTTTGGAGAAGATGTTGGAGATAAAGCAGTAAGCATGGACGCCGCAGATGGAAACTCCCCTTACATCATACCACCTGTCGACTTTCCCTTTCTCGGGAAATCGTACCAACGACTTTATGTGAGTTTCAAATGTACATAGTTTGTTATTAAGAAAACATTATTCAATTTGATTTTCAGAACATATATTTTTTTTTCTAGTAGGCTATGTAAAGTCTGAACTCAAATGTAACAACAAAAAAAATGGTTTCATTATTGTATGTATGACTCTCAGTGATCACTCTCTGTTTCTCCTTTCAAGATTGAATTTTTATTTTTTGCCAATTTCCTTTACGGAGATAGAGAATAAAAAGACTGTTGCTGTTTTCATTGTGCAGTAAAAGAAAAAAAAAAGAAAAAGAAAATTGCGAACCACAATATTTCAATATGCTCAAGTAATATACAATAACTTGTATAAAAGTCTAAGCATACTTGTCTTTCTTGTTACAGTTTTCCGACAATGGCTTGATTCAGCTCCAGTCTCCAGATGAGAATGAGCAGTACCTCCTCCCCGCTCCCACAAACAATGGCTTCCCTAAAGACATGAATCTGTCTCTGTTAGCAGCCTTTTGGGACGATGCTGACCTCACCCATGGAGTAGGACAAGTATTTTATCAGGTCAGAGAATATCAAGGGTCAAGAATCAGCCTAAATCTGACCCCTTGTAAACCATAGTGCAATTGTGTAACATTTAGTCTAGTCGCTGAAGCTGTAAGTTGTGAGTTACCTGTAATTATTTGTTATCCATTTGAAACAGGAGTACCCAGAGGTGGACATGTCAGATATGTACTCCCAGATAATATTTAACCGCACCACAGAAGAAGTGACCAAGTTTCTACAGCGCTCAAATAAACCAGCTTTTACTCCGGCTTATATCCTCAAGATCACCTGGGATCATGTGACGCCCATGTTCTTCCAGAAAGTCAACTTATCAGAGGTACAGACAATGGTTAACAGTGAGCAGTCCTAAGTGAAGTGTTCATTTTGTTCAGTTATTTTATCGTGATGTTAATCCTTTAGTAGTTTAGTCTATGTGCTGATTGATTCAGACAGAAATGCCATTTGTTTATTTTCTTGTAATTATAAATATAAATGTTTTATATGACTACACCCCAGATTTTGGTTTTAACTTATTGAACTATCCCACTCAGAGCTTTGCTGATTTGAGTCAAATGATCTCTGCCTCCCTCTGGTGGCTGTACTTTATCATGACATTAGTATATTAATAATTATTAAGTAACTAAATAATACACAAAAAGTATGTAAATATATAGATCAAATAATGTTTGTTTCTGCTAATGTATTTCCTAATTGTCTTTTCTTAGACAAACACATTCCAGTGCATCTTGACTACCAATGGAGACCTCTCCTTTGCCCTGTTGAGATATGGAGACATGCTTTGGGGCCCGGGTCAGAAGCAGTACCACAATGCTCTAATTGGATACACAGATGGGTCTAATACATATGTGGAGCCTACAGTCCCTGCAAATAACATTTATGGGGCAGGAGGCAGATACCGTCCCAATCAGTGGAAGGGGCCATTAGGGCAGTTGGGGCAATTGATCTATGATTTATCCAAGCCTTCAGGTGTGAATGATGACCCCAGAATAAAGTGTCAGGGGTGGGCTCTGAAGCAGCCTGACCCCAGTGAGTGGACCACAGGTCTCCCCTCATGTTCCTGCACCAGGACACAGGCTCTGGGAGACATGTCCTTCATACAGGAGGTCCAAGACCAGGGGGACAGACTGGCTGCACTGAGGGCTCAAAGATATGGCGGCTCTAGTGGACATGTGTTTAAGTCTGTCCTGTCCAATGCCCAAGGAGCAGGAAAGAGGTGTGTGTATGAACTAGAGGGCGCTCTTCTGTCGGGATACAGCGAACGCTACTTCACTACACCAAACACACAGACGCATATAGGTAAGTGCTACTCTTTTTATAGTACTGTACCTTTGTTTTACGGCCTAACCCACAGTTTTTTTTAAAGAGTACAGTAGTGGTAAAATGTTTGCCCTCTAGTGTAAAATTTAACAGTATTTCTTGTACTTGGGCTGCAATTGCCTATATTAAGCTCCTATTTTGATTGAAGTAGAAAGAATACACATACCCACTTTTCATTTGTATTCACTTGCTCTAAACACAACTTCACACAGTTCAACTTTCAACAAGGTTAATTCAAGTAATAGAATATAATGTCAGTTAAAGGTACTTTGCTTTGCTCAATAGCAGCATTTCTTCCGTGTATTGTACAGTGACTGGTGCCTGGCCTTGAAGCCTATGCCTTCCTGTGATGATATAGTTACAAGTAAATCCTCTCTCCACAGATGAGGACCTCCTGCCGTTTCAGTGGTGTTGTATCGACTCTCCCCTGTGCGACCTTTACCTTAAAAAGAGAACACTGGATCGCTGCCAAGGTTACTGCTGGTCCAATCCCAGCAACTGCTCCACGGGCAAGAAGGCGGGACAAGGCGTCGGTAAGAGAAACACAATGCGCAAACATCACCTTTGATAAGTCAAATATGGAAAATTAAATGTTAAATGACAAATATAAACACATTTTATCTTCTTCTAAAATCTTGGTCTAATTTGGAACTAAAAAAGGACTAGTCAAGTGTAGATTAATCAGTAGTCCATATATCAAATTGAAAAAGGAAGGAACAAAACTTGATTTGCATAGGACTCTCGAGGACCACCAAAAAGAGTCTGCGTACCATCCAAGGTACCTGTACCACAATTTGATAACCACAGTGTTATGGTTTCTATGGCAGCCAGATGCCCAGATAAAGTAAAATGTATATCCTTCTATAAGATTAGTGTGGCAGATCGAGGGGAGTTGTACTAAAATAAATAATCAGAACTAAAACCAACAACGCCAGGAATTTCACCTAAAAAATAGAAATAAGATCGTAAGGCGCACAGGTAAGTACATTGAAGCACAAAATGCAGGTTCCATTAGTTACAATATAGTTTATTTACATATATATGTATAATTTAATATTAGTTTCAACATTCTGTATCATTGATATCATTTTCAGTCTGGTTCAGTTTATCCAGTAACAGAAAGTAAAAGGTTAAACCAAAACCAACCAAAATCAAGTGGGAGGAAGGAGGCAAGGCAGCAGAGGGGACGCCAGCGCCACCGCTCCACTGATGGCTAGCTCAAACAAGTTGATCTACAAAAATAGATTAAGGGTTATTATCACAATATAAAAACACTAGTACGCCTTTACCAGCTGACACCTCCCGGGCTAGATGACAGCAACGCACGCACTCAGATATATGAGTCACACCCACCATGGGTTCACCCCTGGCCTTGCAGATAATACTGTATATACTAGTCACAAAATGTTAAGGATATTTGATGTTTGGGTAAAATATCCCTCAAGTGCAATATATCCTAAACCTACAAATTGCTATCACCTGTTTTAGATAAATACTGTACCCTACTTTCATAATATACCATACTGTGTCATTTTTCATACATCTTTACAGAATATTCTTAACTTTTTATGATTAGTATACTTAATTGTTTCTTTCTCAGCAATGGTGTACGGCAGCCTCCACTTCATCACCTTTGACGGGAGAGAGTACTCCTTCAAAGCCCTGGGGGAGTTTGTGATTGTGCGCCTCTCTGCCACCACAGGCTCCAATATCTTCACCTTACAAGGACAGACCGACAAGCTGCGCACCAACACTAACAGCATCATTCAGGTCCCAGTGGTGGTGCGCATGGCTGCCCACTACCAAGGCATTGGCAAGGTCAAGACGATATAAAGTGTTTCTCGCAAAAAGATACGTACTTTGGGATCATTAAAAAGAAAAGCTGTAGTGAATTCTTTATAAATCATCACAAACTCTTAGGCAGGCATTAATAAGCTTCGGCTTCAAGCCTACGCCTTTTAGTCACACTGATCAAATAATGCATGTGACTGTGGATATTGGCCTAATTAACTAACTAACTCTTTGTAACACTCAAATGAACCAGTCCAAAACCTAAAATTATGTAAGGTTTAGATCTGGTAAATTCCTATTTTGGTCGTGTTTGGACCTGATTTTTCTGGGTAAGACCTGGTTCAGGTCGGTAGTCCAAGTAATATTTTGGTTATATCCTTATTAAATCCTGGTATTAAAGTCTTGGCCTAGACCTGATTTTGTTGATTAATTTTGAGTTAATTTCTGGTGTAGTCCTGGTTTAGTCTCATTTTAACTGAACAAAAATGTACTTGAAATGCAATATTTGTGTTATTATTATTTTGGTGGTACTAATAGTGATGCGAATAGTTTTAGAACCAGCTGAGATATAGAATACTCCATTCTTTAATGAATATGTATAAGCATGTGAAGTACCATATACATGTATTGTTACAGTCCTAATTCAAACAGGCAGCATGTATTGAGTAGTCACTGATTTTTAATATTTTGAACCCAGGTGGAATGGAGATGTGCAGAGACAGGAGACGGCCTGCGTCTTCTTGTTGATTATGTAAATGTCCCAGTATTTGAAGGTAAGTGTTTTCAGTCAATTACTTTTACCTTATCAACCATACGACATCAGATTATGCCCACCACAGAGCATTTGGGTGCCATATACACCCAAAATGGTCTGCTGTGTTAAACCTGGCCTATAGCTGGTATAGTCCTAGTCTAGACCTGGATCAAACCTGATTTAGATGTGATTTAGCTGTAGTTGGACCTGCTATATTCCTGGTAAAGGTCTTATGCGGTTATCCCTGGTTACGTTTTGATGGGTTTTAGATCTACATTATAAGTTCAGAACTAGAAAGCACTTCTCCACCAAGGCTGCTCACTTTCACGGACCACTCCCAAAAATGTTTGTGTCATTTCTGAAATTTTCATCTAAATTGATTCTGTACTTTTTGTGTCAAATTTCTGAGACAAACAACAAAAAAATGAGGGCTTATTCATGCTTACTGACTGATGACTCTCTCTCTCTCTCCAGGTGTGGTGTATGTGGGGCAGAGGGACTTTGCTGTGCGCTGCTTGTCTATGAGCCAGTGTGTAGCAGTGTACTCCGGTGGTCTTGTTGTGTCAGTGTGGCGGGTGCAGGGATATAAGGAGCTGGCGGCCATAGTGGAGGTTCCTCAGACGTTTTACAACCGCACTGTGGGACTGATGGGACTGTGGAGCAACAACCGCTCTGCAGTCTTCCTCATGTCCGACGGAAAATTACTGGTCCCCACCAACCTCGCCCCCCTCCCGCAGGAGAAGATTCAAGAGTTTGGGATGTCATGTGAGTCCACAAAAAATACAGTCGCTTCGAATAGACATGCCGACAGTTAGTTACATGTTAAAGCTAACATCTAACTTAAGCTTCTTTTGGGATAGTGAATAATTTCCAAATAGTTACTGTATATTCCCGTAGGCATAACTATAAATAATAATGCATCGGCTTTTTATAGCACTTTTCTTGACACTCAAAGAAGCTTTACTACTGCATCATTCATTCACTCCAACAGTCACACTTGGTAAGTGTGTAAGACAAAAAATTATTTATTTATTTTTTGCATTTTGCTCACCCCAAATTCCTTTAACACTTGGTACTGGTAAGCTAGTTGTGTAGCCACTGCTGCCCTGAGGCACTTCGAAAGAGGCATGGCTGCCTACGCCTATGACCCCTCCAACCTCTCCGACCACCACCAAACATCAATCACACAACCACATCCATTCAAAAGCAATGTGGGTTAAATGTCTTGCCCAAGGACACAACAACAGTATACGCTCGGGTGGATATTCAAATTGGCTTAGGGCAAAACGCTTACCCAAAATGCCACTGATAAACTTCATCTGACCCCATATCTTATGCCTCTGTTTTTAGGGTCAGTCCCAATCCCAGAAAGCCTGCTGCTCTCTCCACCTCCAGAACCATTAATCCCAGTGTCGGCTGAAGACGTGATCAAAGCTGCTAGTCCTGCTCAAGTGGAGGAGCTGAGGAAGAGCTGCAGTGGGAACATGCAGTGTGTCCATGATACTTTATCAACAGGCAGCACTGACCTGGGCCAAGAAGCTGTAAAAGCCAAGAATCGGTACCAAAATACAGCCTTACTATCTGGTAAGGACCAGATGAATGCATCTGTAAAACTATGTACATTAACTGATTAGATTTCAGGTTGGTCAGGTTAATTCTTGCAGAGAAAGTGCAGCCGTGATCAAAAGTTTAGGGACACTATCATTAGCTCTTGGCCGAAATGTCAAATCTATACCACAGTATCTGTATATTCTGTCTATTCTCAATCTATACTATAGAAAATGTGTTTAACTCTCAATTTTACACAAATATTAAATGCTGAAAGGTTAAGAGTTTTTGAGAGTGTGATGTGCTTGAAATATATCGTGTTTTAAAACTGTATTTTATTTTGTGTGTGACAGGAAACATGCCTCCCATAGTGACAGAGCCGCTAGAGATCCAAGGCAAAGTCAACTCCACAGTCAGTGTTCGGCTGATGGCTCAGGACTCAAACGGGGATCCCATCACCTTCTCACTGCTGTATCCACGGCCTCAGAGAGTCACTCTTGGTGGTGAGACCAGCAAATACATTCACACGTGTCTTTCTTTGATAATATAAACTATCCTTGTAGAGTACATACCAGTCCTGTTAGTGTTATCACAGGGTGAGGCAAACAGGGCAGACAAATTCAAATGGCAAAGTTCGTTTAAAAGAGGACAAACCTGCTTTTATTCACAAACTTGTGTATCCAGGATCTGGAGGGGCCCCATAATGGCATCAAACCTAGTACATTTGTTGAGTTAGAATGCATTGAATGCTTTGAATATGTTTTCTATCATTGATGCTGATTTTTATCATTTGACTACACATTATATTTTAATGCCTAAAAATCTAATTCATACATACCTACTGATATGCAAATTGTACACAATTCATAAAATTTTGCAAAGAGATGTGAGCAAGTGGACTTTTAGATTTTTTACCAAGTTGAATAACTTTTGAAAAAATGTCAGAAAATGTGAACTTTAAAACTTATTAGCCAATTAGGAAAGTTTGCACTGGGACCTCACTATACTAAGTTATGCCACTGCAAACAAGACCATGTCTCTCATAATTGTTTTAAAATCATATTGTAATTTCTCTCCAGCGGATGGCTCCCTGTCGTGGACTCCCCTCGGTACAACCCCAGTCCAGCTCCAGTTCAAACTCACAGACTCTTCCTCCAATTCTTTGTTTGTGCCCATCCTCAAAGTGTGTAACTGTCTCAATGGTGGGACCTGCCAGTACGACAGTGTCATACAGAGCTTCCTGCTGGGCAAGTTCCAGGTAAATATGGAGATTTTGATAAATATAGTAATAATAATTTACACAATGGCATATTCAGAGTCACTTGTTTTTTTTCTGACAAGGGTTTTGAATATACTGTACATTTCTTTGCGGACATCACATAAACTTGACATTTTTCCTTTAGTAAGCAGAGATGGATGGAGAAGGCAATAATTTTAGTAAGAGTACCATTACTTAAAAATAAAATGACTCAAGTAA